>PVLD010022230.1:0-29716 GCA_004027595.1 Dinomys branickii | reverse complement strand
TAAGACTGCTCCCCCACCCTCCCAGGGTTCCCTGCAGGTATAGGGATGGGTCTCCTCCCCCACTCGGTGATCTGGTCGCGAGCGCCGATATCTCACCAGTTATTGGAGTCCCTGCAGGCATGAAGGTTCCAAGGTGCCAGTCTATCCTTTGGGGCTTTCTGCGCGGCCCGCCCGATGCGCACGAAACGTGAGACCGCTGAGCGTTGCCGCCGCCAGAGAGCCGATCTCTGTCGGGAGTCGCCGGAGAGCTGCGCCGGGTCGGGGGGCGGGAGGGATCGAGCTGTCTGTATTCTCGGGGCGCTAGGACCCAGCAAATCTTTCTCTCCGCTTCTGGCGGCGTTTGGGGCCCTCCGCGCGGCTCGCCCGACACATGTGAAACGTGGGATTGCCGGGCGTCTCCGCCACTAACAAGCCGATCTCTGTCGGGAGTCGCCAGGGGGCTGCGCCGGCTCGGGAGGCACCAGGGATCGAGCCGTCCGTGCTCTCAGGGCGCTAGGACCCAGCAAATCTTTCTCTCCGCTTCCGGCGGCGTTTGGGGCCCTCCGCGCGGCTCGCCCGACACGCGCGTAATGTGGGACCACTGGGCGTCTCCACCGCCAACAAGCCGATCTCTGTCGGGAGTCGCCGGGGGGCTGCGCCGGCTCGGGAGGCAGGAGGGATCAAGCCGTCCGTGCTCTCAGGGCGCTAGGACCCAGCAAATCTTTCTCTCCGCTTCCTGCGACGTCTGGGGCCCTCCGCGCGGCTCGCCCGACACACGCGAAACGTGGGATTGCCGAGCGTCTCCGCCGCTAGCAAGCCGATCTCTGTCGGGAGTCGCCGGGGGGCTGCACCGGCTCGGGAGGCGGGAGGGACCGAGGCGGCCGTGCTCCCACTGCGCTTGGACCGAGCCAAGCTTCTTCCCCGCGGGGATCGTCCCTGGCTCCCAGCGTTCGGGGCTTTCCCACGTCTCGCCCCGGCAGCGTGGTCCGCCCTACCACATCTCCCCCGGCATCTCAGAGAAATACGCCCAGTTTAAACTTCCCAGCCGAGGTCCCGGCATTCACGCTCGCCAAGTCTGTCTCGAGCTGGTGGTGTTTATTAAGGAGGTTCGCTCCCTTGCTGCTCACCTGGTCGCCATCTTCCCCGGATCTTAACTGATCTCTTTATGTTTCATGGTACCATGTTTCTTCTCTTTTGGCTACTTTTTATACAACATTTACAATAAATTTCAGTATTAAAATATATATTTAGGTAATATATATTGATGCTAATTTTTTTTTTTTTTTTTTTTGAGACAGGGTCTTGCTATGCAGCTCAGGCTGGCCTTGAGTTCACTTTGTAGCCCAAGCTGGACTTGAACTCACAACAATTCTCCTGCCTCAGCCTCCTGAGTGCTGGGATTATAGTGGTGTGCCATCACAGCTGGCCTTATTGATACTAATTTTAAGATAATTATTCTAGCCTTTTCAAACATTTACTTAATCTTTTCCAGATAGTGTCTTGCAAATCTGCCATTCTCAGGCCTAAACTTTGCCTTCCTTTCTGTATTTAATCCTTTGTACATGCCTTTGGTTAGTTTATTCAGAAAGTGTATCTGGGTGGCATATTTTCTTAACCTTTGTATTACTGAGAAAATGTTACTCTTGACCTCATGCATGAATAGCACATCACTAAATACAGAAGCTGTGTGCCTTAGAGTTCTGGAACTGTCACCTCATTTCCCCTGTAATTTAGTGGTAAAAGAAGGCAAAGGCCGGTCTGCCTCTGGTGATGCTGCCCATAAGCTGAGTTTTCCTCTTTTGTCAGCTTTTAGAGCTTTTCTTTATCACTGATAGTCAGAAATCCCGAGGCTATGTAGGCCTCTGTTCTCACTGGAACGTTCATTATCTTAGCTTCTAAATGCAATGCATAACTTAGGGTACCGGGCAGAGAAACTGGCTTGCATCAGGAAAACACTTTTCTGTTGTTTTTCTAAAGATTGCTTCATTTCTGTTGATTTTCTTCTCTCTTCTTGATAGTCCAAGGATATGTAGATTTAATTTCTTGGGTTTATTCTCTAGATGACTTCCATTTCTTCTCATTCTTACCGCACATTCATTTCATTACTTGCGAACTCAGAGATTACAGAATCCAGGCAGGAAACAGTAGGTAAAGTAAACAAAGCCAGCCAGGTAAAAAAGAATGAGCGATGAAGGTGTCAAGAGCAGCACCCACCTCGTGACCGCGCTATCCGTCAGTTCATACTTAGCGCTAACAACATATGCTCAGAAATCCATTTCTCCAGAAAAAAACTTGTCTGTTTTTTTTAACAACTTAATATTTTCCAATGAGGAAATAAAACTGAGAAAAAGATCTCACAACTTACCACTGGGGTGGTCTTGGTCGCACACAGAATGATGGGTTCCTTCATTGTCTTTTGTAATATTGCCGTCCTTTGCATGCTCTGACAATAAAGTAAAACTTTGATCAGCACTTTTTAACTGAGATAAAAGCAGCTTCCAATTCTGACATGAGAGATTTGTTTGTGGGAGCAAGCACAAACCTCACAAAGGAAGAGGTGTAGATGGGAGTCCTTTTGCAGCAAAGAAATAATTATAAAGCAGGTTTCCTGCATCAGCGAAAGTCTTAGAATTATGGACAAGGATATGAAAGAAAGGCAAAAATAGAGAACATTAAGGGAATAACTAATTTTTAACAATCTTAAGGCTTCCAGGACTGTAGTTTTTCATATATGGGAGCCCTGAATCCTTGAGAAAGTCAGCTATACCACCCTGGAAATCCACTGGTAATTAAGATCATCGTCCCCGGGTACCAGAACAGTCGAACAACAGCAAGGAGCGAGTGTAAACCTGTTCAGTGTAATGCTGTTCTTTCTCATACCCCATTTAGACATGGAATCAGAGTGCCTATCTTTTTTGCTATAATTAATGTTATGCAGGAGACAACATGGCTAAAAGGACTCCATGACTATGAGCTCTTGCAAATGACAATTCTGAACATTTCCTGGTCTCTCTGGAAGTTATTTTAAAAGGAACTGGAACAAGCCTGTGCACAGATCAACAGGCATATAGGAGAGAGGTCTTTCATTCATTTCAGAAATATGAAATGTGAACTACATGCCAGAAATTATTTTGAATGCTGAGCAGGCAACAGGGAAAAAAGGACCAAATTTCTGCCTTTCTGGAGCTTACAATCTAGTAGATATGTTTTATGTAGCTAAAAAAGAAAAGTAATTTAAAGATATCTAAAAGCCACTAGATAATCTTGTCAGCATGTGACCAGGAGTCAACTATAGATGAAGATCTGCACCTATGCTACTTACAAGTGAGTTCTCTACTGGGTTGGAAGCTCTCAGTGGAGTGTTAACTTCCCAACAGAGCTGAGTGTGAAGCAGTCCAACCCGAATCATCCTTCTTTGCTTCCCTTTCCCTCTTCTTTCTTTTCCTCCTCTTCTCTCCATCTCAAAACTGGGAAACAGCCTCAGATATTATGGTTTGGATTGTTATGAGAAAGTTTGGTTCTTCAATGTGCCATAAGCAACATTTGATGGGCAAGTGAGATACCTAGGTGGTTAACATCTGATTCAAATTTAATAACCAGCGAAGCAAGTGTACACCCAAAGTGTATGGTTTTAATTAACTGCAAATAATTCCCCCAGGGCAAGTGTTTAATTATCTGCACTGCTTCTTATTTCTTTCTGAGACTGACAATAAGTTTAAAAGTCAAAATTTGGAAGCAAAATGGAGCATACACATATTTTCTGAACTGTTGCCTCATTCATATCAAATCGTTTTAAACCAACTACATTAAAATATGCCCTTTTAAATTTTGGAGCTAACATGGATTCAAAAAAGTCCTTGAATAATTTTTTTCCACCAACTCTGAAAGTAAACAATGGTTGAAAAAGAAACTATCTGTATTATGTTAATGTGAAAGTTTTTTAGTTTTGTTTTCAGAAAATGTTGTCATTGGACGTAGCTTTGTTCAGCACTTAGTTGTGTCAATATCAGCATTTTAGGATTGTCTGAACTTTTATATACATTTGGAATTTATTCATTAACATTTAATAGTATACATTACTTATATGAACAGTATGTCCTACACAATTCTTACTTGAGTGTTGTCATTTAAAAGGTTATTTACATTGAGTTTCCACATTATGAGTGATCTAATGATTCTCATAAGATGGGTGAAAAACACTTGAAAAACTAATTAATGCCTTGTTCATGTTTCATCATTAAAATCTATGTCTTCAGCAAATTAGAACACAATTAATTTCGGTTTCCTCACAGAGTTGCTTAACATTACTAAAGCCTTTTCTGAGCTTATGTGCTATACATAATTTTTTGTGCAATGTATATAATGCTTCTCACTGAAGCCAAGATATTATCAATTTGTATTTCCAGTATTGTTTAATGCTACCAAATAAACTATAACACCTTATAAATTCTAAGACATATCTTAACTTTTAGAAATAAAGTATGCATAAGGATACGCACCTTAAAAATACAATTTCCGTGTGCTTACATATGCAAATATACATGTCATTATGTACACAAATATACATGTGTTTATGTGATGCCAGGGATTCTGCATCACCATGACTCATTATCAATCCTACTCTGTCGTCTGTGTAAGTCTGTTCTCCAGAAATGGTTCTGCCTCCACATTTGTCAGCAATGATAACATTCACAAATAGCCACGTGGCTATGATTCTTTCTGCTGAAGTTACTCTATTAGAAGGATTGCTTGAATTTCCAGCCTCATAAAATTTAGCCAAGACTGGATTTAATACTGCATATTTTAATTCATGGATCACATTAAATTATGCTTAGCTGTAGGTCTGAAATGACAATGCCATTCTTCTCTTTAGGAGGTAAGGGAAGCTGTGTTGCATATTCATATGAAATTATTATACATAATGACAGAGAGGACATATACCCAGTGGTATGGTCTGAATGCTTGTATCTCTTAAAAGTCATATGCTAAAATCCTAACTAGCAAAGTGCTGGCATTAGGGGATAGGACCTTTCGTAGGTGAATGGGTCATGAGGGTGCAACCCTCAAAAACAGTGTCAGTGCCCTTAGGAAAGAGCTCCCTGAGCTCTTCCTCCAGGGAGAACACAGCAAGGGCGCTCTGTGAACTGGACAGTGAGACTTCAACGGATGCTGAATCTGCCAGCACCTTCATCTTGGACTTCACAGCTTCTAGAACTATGAGAAGCGAATATCTTTTTATCAGACTTAATTAAGTTTATTTGTACAATGTAGATATACATAAGGATTACAATCATCATAGAGAATTTTTACCTGTACATGGTAGGTATTGAAGTGACTATCTTTTACTTGTAACCTTCCCACTTTGGGGAATTTTGTTATAGCAATCTAAACAGAATAGGATGGGCTGGGGATATAGGTCAGTGGAATAAGCGCCTGCCTGGCAAGTGCAAGGTCCTGAGTTTGATCCCCAGTACCGCCAAAAAATAAATAAATAAATAAATAAATAAGCGGAATAGGACACCAGTGTAAATGGCAACAAAGAGCTTATTTGTTCTATAAGCTACCTTGAAAAATATAGTTATAAATCCCAAATTCTTGTAGCACCTTGGATTTCCATTTATGTAATTCTAAAAATTATCATTTGGTAATGTTAAAAAATGTAAAATAGTTATCATCTAGTTCTGAGATGCAGTCAATGTTTTTTTGATAGCAGAAAGTAGAATTAAATTACATGTAGATTCTGACTTTCAAATACTGTAAGGTCAATGTCATATTTAAAGAAGTTTTTAAAAAGGTGATGGGAATTGAAGTATTCAAGGCAAACGTCTATACATAGATGTGCTTTAAAGATTAATAAGAATAAAAAACACCTTCATAAATTAAAAAAATCATTGAAAAAGGTTTAAAAGAACATTGAATACTTAAAATTCATTAACATAAAACCCCATGAAACAGAAATTCCAAAAGTAAGCCATTAATGGAGTGAGATACATATATAGGATTTAAGCTGTAATGACACTACTGAATTTTATATAAACCTATCTAAACTATATATCAAAATAAGCATTATCTTTTTGTCCCCTTAGAATAAACATCCTTAACTCTAGGGGACCCCTGGGTACACTCTAGTGATCTAATAATCCTTTTGAAAAAGACATAAAAATGTGTTGATATATAAATATGTTCATTTTTTCTGGAAGGAGATAGTTTCTACCACATTCTCATCGGGATCGCTGACCCCAGCAAGGTTAAAAACAACTAAAACTCTATATCCCAAAGCCTGTGACACTGCCATTCTACAGAAGATTTCCAGAACTGTTTTTGAGGAATTTGCTAGTGCTCTAGTGTGCTTAGTGAATTCGTCAATGATAACAAATTTTGAAATCTTAAGAGAGATTTTCCTTGACAACACAGACAAAAATACTGGGATGTGCACAATAAATGAGGATGACCTAACTGATAGGAAAAAAAAAACCAAGCCAAAATTAGAAGCAAATATAAAGTATAAAGCAATAAATGATTAACTGTCTCTGAAGATAATTTCATTCCAAGAAATCTATACAATGGTTTTGGGAAGATTTGTAGCCTCAACTATTATGTAGAGTGGTGGCCTGCAATCATTTCAGTGCAGAAGCTCTAATGGGTTTATACAAATAAATACTGTACACAAAAACTGCACACTAGACATTCCTTTTCTGCAACATGCAAATATCTACAGGTAAGCACCAGAGTTCGATGCAAAAGTTGCATGGAAATACAGTCACCTGGATTTTCTTTGCTTTTTGCAAACTGGTTTGATTATACCAAGAAAATACTGATCCTGGCCTGCTCTTTGGAAGCTCTGGTTTATTATGTGAATCAATTGAGACAATGTAATTTTCCCTGCCACCAAATAGGATGCTTATCCACAGTAAATCTAGGCAGCTGTTTAAAAGTCTCATGGAAAAATTGTAGTGGGTATTTCTTTATACAAGTAAAGAATATCTTGCAACACATTCCCAGCGTGTTCAGGTTTTAATGATCTCAATTGTGTTTAGTCTCAGTGAAGCTGGATATACAAGGGTGAACTATATTTACCTGAAAACTATCTGGATCCACAGATAGGACATGACTCTGGGTGTCAAGAGGCCTAACTGAGCTATTGTTGATCATCTGTCTTCATTATGCTGTCATTAACCCCCATTAAAAGGTAGGCAATTATTCCCAGAGTTAAGGTGCTAATCGCCTTTGAGACAAAGTTGAGAAAAATACCATCAAAGACAACTAGTTCTGTTTCTATCACAAAATACATTCTAAATTTTGAGCAGTGGACTTGAAAAAAGCAGATGAAATATTTTTGGGTTGGTGATGAACATTCTTCTGCAGGCTGTTATTAAAAATATGGACAAAAAAGATAATATATTGTTATGATGGAATGAATACTAGTTGAGAATTGAGATTCAGAATTTGAGCTATAGGCTTCCTAACTCTATGGAAATCCAACTACTTTATACAGTATTACTTTCTGCATATTTCTGCACCTAGTAATGGAAAGTGTTGACCCAAGTAATTTCTCTAAGCTACCTAAAATGCTAATTAATCTACAGTTTGGTCCAAATTATGCCTGTGTTTCAGACAATACCACCCTGTAAATTTTCCTATTTTTCCCTTATTATCCATCTACCTGAGTTGAACAGTTCTCTCTGAGATTTTTGCTGTTAATTTATAAAATAAAGTTTAATAGTGAGAGAAGTACAGCTGCACAGTGACCAGGGCCATGACAGCTCTCTATAATTCAGCCACTGGACAAAGGATCACCACAGTGTAACACAGAGCAGCTGGATGTGAAGCTGTGTTGGACCACAGTGGAAAAAGAAATGCTTAATTACCCTTTCCATCAAGTTAATTTTTCCCTTTTGGCAATGTAAACAAAGGAAAATGTGCCCTTATTTCCATCTGTGTCTTGGCTGTTCCAGTATCCTTGACCTCCTTCTTCTGAGTCCTTCCTGGTCTTGCTTCCCTTTACCTTTTGAAGCCTCACACCTCAGACATCATTTAAAAAATCTGGTGAGGCCACATCATGGAAAGTAGCTATGGGGGAAGCGGGGGATAGAGCTCAGCAGCACAATGCCTGCCTAGCAAGTGAGAGGTCATGAGTTTGATTCCCAGTACTGGAAAAAAAAAAAAATAGTGCAAGAAAAAAAGGAAAGTAGCTACAGATATAAATGTAGGCAAGATTAGAATTGTTATATAGTTCCTCTGTATCAAGGGCTCTACTGTACAGCATTGTAACTATAGTTAATAATGTATTGTAGATCATCATCTCTTGGTACCTGAGGAAGATTGGTTCCCTCCCAGATGCTCTCAGATGCCCAAATCCATGGATATTTAAAATAAATTTTGTCTTGTAAGCAATGGGGTAAGTAGTATTTGCACATAACCTCTGCATATCTTTTTATATATTTAAATAATCTCTAGATAATTTACAATATGTAATACAATATATGTGCCATGCAAAATGTTGCTATCCTGTTTAGTAATAATGACAGTAAAAATCTGTAAATATTCAGTACAAGTGCAATTTCTGTTTCTTAATATGTTGATCCACAGTTGAATCTACAAGTGCAGAATGTACAGATAAGGAAGACCAACAGGTCTTGAAAATTGCTAAGAGGGTTGACGTTTAAGTATTTTTATAATAAAAAGAAAGGGTTATATGACATAATGCATACGCTAACTTGCTTGATTTGCACATTCAACACTGTAGACACATTATTGTGGGTATGTGATGTCCTTAATAGCCCAGGCATTATAGGCTTGGTCCTCAGGGTAGTGCTGTTAGGCAGTGGTGGAAATTTTGAAAGTTTGGATGGAGCAGGCATCCTGAGGTCACTGAGGGTGTGCACCCTCGAAGAAGCCCATGGGGCACTGCCTCTTCCTTGTTCTCTTTTCATACTGGGCCATGAGATAAATAGGCTTCCTCCAAATCATGTAAAGTGACATGTCTGGAGACTAAGGTGAACATTGGGATCCTTTGTGGGAGGTACTAATGCTACATGAGCTTCAAAGACTATTAACTTCTTAACATTTTTTGTTCCTCACAACTGGAAGGATCCACCAACCCATCCAAGTGAAAACAAAGGACAAAGGCCTTATCATGGGTTTTCATTTTCCAATGTGCTTTCCCCCCCTCAACTTTTCTCCAAGTCACTGCACAGAGACTGCTTCAGAGCGGCTCATTTGACATCCATATTACTTTACTATTGCCTTTTAAGCTGGATGTTCAAACTGCTGTCCAATTTTCTGCTATT
Source organism: Dinomys branickii (assembly GCA_004027595.1). Classification (NCBI taxonomy): domain Eukaryota; kingdom Metazoa; phylum Chordata; class Mammalia; order Rodentia; family Dinomyidae; genus Dinomys; species Dinomys branickii. The sequence goes on along the minus strand of PVLD010022230.1, from coordinate 20,447 downwards.
CTAAACAATTCTGCGTTGTACTAGATGTTTGAAGGCTGAATTCCCTCCTCTTCTCTCCCAACTACTCCTGTTTCTGAGACTGGGAGAGAACACAGATGTTCAGGGCTAGAGTTATTAGAAACAGTCCGTAGCCGCTAAGCCTTACAGCAACGTCCACCACCCATATCCCAGGGGACTACCTCTGAAACTGTGGCAGATGGTCCTAGGAAATGGGCTGTTTCCTGCAACTCTGATTAAGATGGTTGCTTTAGATGGACCCAAAGTACCCGGGAGCTTAATGCAAAATTCCTGACCTCAAAGGATTCAGGAGATAAATTACCCAGTTTCCTCACTCTTCAGGGAGATTCTGATTCTGCAGTTACACTTTTGTGTCTTTGTGTCTTTTGTCTTTCTGTCTTTGTGTCTTGAGTCTTTGTGTCTTCAGTCTTTGTGGTTCTTGAAAATTCATGGTTTAATTTTAAGGTAGGTACCTAAAGCATTTCCAAAGTGTTTTTTTACATGTATTATTTTAAGAATTTTGGTATTCTTGTAGATCTAGGTTTTAAAAACATTCAGCTTTGCAGCCACTTCAAAATGTACAGCACTCAATAAACTTGTACCAGACCAAAGCACTTATAGAGTTAAAGAGGGGAACAGCCTATTCATGCAGAATAAAAAAGTTCAGTGGGTTTCATTTGCAAATGTTACCCTGGTGGTAGAAAAAATGAGGTTACATATGGTATTATAGGAAATGGGGTGTATAGCAGTATTTTATGATGAAGACGATTGTTTTGCCTCATAAACTGAGAAAAATGTGTTAAAATATTACAAAATTTTATCTTATGAGGGCCTTGGGAAGTATACTAAGGATTGACTTAAAAGTGTTATTTTCTATTTCTAGGAGAATTTTATATGAATTTGCTACTCAGAGTAGGTTTTACTATGATTTCTAAAAATCATTATAGTATTGTTAATGTAATGAGTGTATTAGTTTGCTTGGGTGTGTTATGCCTTGTGTTTAGATGTATCCTCAAAGCCTCATGCAGTCATAGATGGGGCTTTCTCTGAGGTGGCTGGATCTAGAGCCTGTGACTGATTCATGGTGCAATGCTAGGATTAAGGGTGCTAGTATTAAGGGTGGTGATTGGTTTGGCACCTGCCCTAATCCTGGTAGTCTAGAAATACTATAAAAGGGGAAGAAAGATGCTAGTAAGGTCCCCTGCTTGCCTTGCTGCCTTCTGCCTGCCATGAATAGTTTCTCCGCCATGATATCCCTCTGCAATGCCATCCTGCCTTGGAGCCAGCCAACTACAAACTGTGAGCTGAATGAACCTTCCCTCTTTTAACTTTGGATGTTGGGTATTTTGTCTCAGCAATGAGAAAAGTAACTAAGGCAGGCTGTCATGACAGGGTGTGTTAGACTGGGTGGCTTTGACATCAGACAGGCTTTCTTTGTAGTTTTGGAGTTGAGAATTACATGATCAAACAGCTGGTCGGTTTGGTTTCTAGTGAGGGCTCCTCTCTTGACTTGTAAATATCTTTCTCTGGTTGTATCCTCACTTGGCTTTTCCTCAGTGTACATACTTCAAGAGAAAAATATTTTGTTCTTGCTTCCTCTTTTGTGAGGGCTCGAATCTCATCATGAGATCCTACCATCATGACCTCATGTAACCCCCAAAGTCCTGTCTTAATTACTTTTCTCATTGCTAAGACAAAATACTCAGCCCCCAAAGTTAAGGGAGGAAAGGTTTATTTGGCTTACATCAATTCATTGAGATTTCAGCCCATATTTGGCTGGCCCACGGCAGGGTGGCATGGCAGAGGGACATCATGGAGTACAAACAGCTCACGGCAAGCAGAAGGCAATGAAGCAGCAATGGAGCAAAGAAGCAGCAGCAGCCTGCCTCTCTCTCTCATCCTTTTCAGGCTACCTGTCCTTTGTGTGGTGCGACCCACACCCAGGGAGGGCCTTCCCGTTATCCGCACCCAAAACTACGCCAAACAGATCAGTGGGCTAATTTAGTAAGCACACACTCTTAATCTTAGCATTAAAACCTTAATCCCAGCATCACACACCCTAGACCTGGCCACCTCTGAAAAGCCCCAGATACGAGCTCATGAGACTTTCAGAGGATTTTTCAACATAAGCCATAACAAGTTTCACCTCCAAATATCTTCATATTGGTGTCAGAGATTCATCATAGGGATTTTGGGGAAAAAAGGGTGGCATACTTAGTCCATAACAGTTTGTACACACAACTGTTTGAATAGTTTTATCTAACTTTTTAATGTTAGATAATCTGCTGTACATGCTGCACATAAGAACAAGGTCACAAAATAGATTTGGGATGAAATCTTCCCCACATAGAGGCCCCTTGCTCCATCCCAGTTTTCTGAGATCACATTTGGATCGGTCCTTAAGCTGTATCAGACAGCCAGTGCTTGCACTGCATGGATGAAGTAGGGATAAAAGAATCTGGGTTGATAATTTGAACACTTCACTATTCACTTCGCTAGCATTGATACTGGCCAATAATAATGGCCATGCTCACAGACCTGGGGCACGTCCCGGAGCCCCAAAGTTTGCCTAGCATAGCAGAATCCCTTTTTTTTTTTTTTTTTGCGGCACTGGGGATCGAACTCAGGACCCTGTGCTTGCTAGGCAGGTGCTTATTCCACTGAGCTATATCCCCAACCCTAGAATCCCTTGTAAGAAAGGGAATTAAGACATTGTTTAACAAATATCATGTAAACATTTCAGTGTTTCAAAAATATTTACATCAGTGCCAGGATGTAGTGGCAGAATATCAATTCCATGAAGAAAAATACATTGATAAAATCCATGAAAAGATAACAATAGCAGTTTATTAGCCAACAGCTGCTAATATTCTAAGTAATACTGATGAAAAGAGTAAGTAGTTTACCCTAAGAATCTACAATATAAAGACTACATAATCCTCAAGCACATATTTGTGCTTACCTCTTATTTTATAACTCTTACCTGATAAAGTGCCATGACATATAGAATCAGCTATAAAGATGTTAGGTTAGAAGTAGTTTTTTTCGGAACACCACATGTCAACATGGAAGCAGTGCCTCCCCTGTCCTTTTGGTATATCCCCATTCTCCCACTGCTTCCTCCACCACTGAGGAGGAAAACACATGTGAGGGGCCACCTCCACAGCAGAGGAAGCTGATGACCGCCAGGCTGGTGGATGTGGAGGGACACTGGATGAGACGGCCTGTCCCCATATCTACATTGTCCTCCACCAGTCCCAGAACAGCATTTCCTTCTTTGTTTGGGGTTTTGTTTTTCAACTTTTATTTTAATGTAATACACATAGATATTAATAAAGAAAATCCCTCCCCCTCTCTTTCTCTCTCTCTTTCTGTCTCTCTCTCCTCTCTCCCTCCCTCTCTCCCTCCCTCTCTCCCTCTCTCTCTCTCTTTCTCTCTCTCTCTCTCATTTCTCACTTCGGGGAAATCATGTGATATTTAAGCATATGTGTCTGACTTTATTTCACTGAACATTAGGTCCTCAAGTTCTATTCACTTGCCCATAAATACCTCAAACTTATCCTTCTTTATGCCAGAGCAGTACTCCATTGTACATAAATACCACATTTACTTTATCTGCTTTTCTACTGATGGACATATATGCTGTTTTCAAGTACTAGCTATTACAAATTGTGCTGGGATAAACATGGGCATGCATGTATCCTTATAATATGATACCTTTAAATCATTTGGGAAAATACCTAGAAAAGGTACAGGTGGATCAAATGCAATTTCTATTTTTAATTTTTTGAGGCATCTCCATCCTGATTTCCATAGTAGTTGTGCTAGTCTGCACTCCCATCAACAAAGTAAACAAGTTCCTTTTCCCCCATGTCCCTACCAGCCTTTGTTAACATTTAATTTTTTGATGATGGCCTTTCATTCTGAAGTAAGATGGTATCTCAGTGTAGTTTAAATTTACATTTCTTTAGTGGCCAGTGACAATGAGCATTTTTTCATGTATTTATTGCTTCTCTCAAGAAGCATCTGTTCATTTCAGTTGCTCATTTTTTAATTGGGTTTTTGTTATTGGGGGTCTAATTTTTTGAGTTCTTCATATATTCTAGATGTGTCTTCTCTCTGATGAATATATGGCAAAACGTTTTCCCCATTCTCTGGGCTGTCTCTTCACTAATAGTTCCTTCTTAAGGAACTTGAAAGTTCTGTCTTTGGAGACTTTTTAAAGTGAAGACCTCTTTGGCAGGATCACACTTGAGCTAATTTGGGGCAATGACAAAAACCAATTGCTAGCTGGGTGTGGTGGCACACACCTGTAATCCCAGCACTTGGGAGGCTAAGGCAGAAGGATCACTGCAAGTTCAAGGCCAGTCTGGGCTACATAACAAGACCCTGTCTCATAAACAAACACAGAAGACAAACCAACAAGAAACAGAAAAAACAATTGCTGGTGATTGGTCTAAAGTTAGCTGAGAACAAGAGAAAGGTGACACTGAATAGGATCCAGGAGAGAGGGGAAGACCTTAAATAAACAGAGCCTGGGAAAGCAGATCAAAATAGTGTGTGTGTCTTCTAATCCAGAGAAAAATCACTTTAAAGAGAAACCTCTATTTGTTAGCAGGAGGGGCAACTGAGAGGACTACAAAAGGATGCATTATATAACTGAACATTGTCCTAAAAAGTTATGTTCTTAATTTTTGTAAAAAATCGAATTCTTAGCTTTTCATTGACTATAAAGAAATACACAAATCTCTGTGAGAATTTGAATATCTAACTAGTTCCAGAGGATGTATAGCTAGATAGTAACATAAATTGAAAAATTCTGTATAACCATCACCAGGTCAAGAAGTAGAAGTCCAGCACCCTGGAAAGCTCTTCAGCCTTCCTTCCCGCGGCTGCCCACATTCGAGCACTCACCCTTCCAACTCTCAACAGCTCCACTCAGTTGGACCTGTTTTGAGATTTTCCATAAACTGAATCACAGACATGCACACTGGTATCTGGTTGCTTCTGTTCCATGATACATTTGTGTTCTTGTCACATGTGGATGTGAATTTTAGTTGCGCCACAAAAGTTACCCAAGCCAGTAGACCCTATGGTGAGTCTTATTTGAAGAGTATAGATATTCTCCTCTTTTCAAGCATTCAGTGTTCACTGCACTTCCATACCCTGCCTTCAAACTTAGCGTTTCTTCACTACTGTTTTTCTTAAGCATGAGCATGCACTGGGGTCCCCAGAAGGGCTTGTTAACCCACAGACTGCTGGCTCCAATTTCTTAAGTCTGAAGTGAGGCCTGAGAATTTGAATATCTAACTAGTTCCAGGGGATGCCAAATCTGCTGCTGAGGGATGATTCTTTGGGGACTACAGTGAATACACTGACTTTGTTAAAGTCTCAGAGTATACAAGTCTTCTTTCATTTAAAACAGAACTTTGGTAAGTAAAATCAAACCTGGAAGGTCACAGGTTCTGCACCCCAGGGAGGGCAGAATGTCACATGTGATTAGGAAGGATATGGCTGAAATAAGTGAGTTCCATACCAATACTTGAACATGTCAGAGCCATTTTCAGAGCTTTTCTCCTTCCCATAATATATGTAGAACCCTAGTGTTAAAAGTCTGCCCACCTGTTAACATCACTGTCGTTAGAAAATAATCTATCCAAAAATTAAGAAAGGCCTATGACGTGTCATTAAAGATTACATCAAAACTTGCAGACAAGAGCTTTAAGAACAAAGGCTATTGGCCCTAAATCAAGGCCAGCAGTTTTCTGAAGCTGTTGGTTTCAAGCAGAAGCCTAAAGTGGTATCTTTCTATGGTCTGCTGGCCATTTCAGAACTTTAGAAATGTAATGGTCAATTCATTAGAAAGAAACAAATAACTAAATAAATTTTACTCCGCCTGGCCCCTGTTGCGTGCCAGGCGCTCCACCCCACCCCCGGAGCTCTTCCTGGCCCCCGGGGTGTGCCAGGCACTCTGGCCCTTGAGCTCTGCCCGGTCCCCAGGGTGTGCCAGGCGCTCAGCCCCACCTCCGGGGCATACCAGGTGCTCTGCCCAGCCCCCGAGATGGCCCTGAAGACTCGCCTGAGCCTATAGAGGTGGATGCACTGACAGAGCCTGGAGGTTCACTGTGTAACCCCGCCTACCCGACCGCACACCCTACAGCTGTGAGGGCTTGCCAAAGGGTGCTTCTCCACCTCCTGCCATGGCAATTTGTGTACACCCATGTATTATACAGCACATTTAGAAGCAGCCAAGTCTCTTCCCAAAGTAAGAGCATGAGGGAGTAAATAAACCAAAAGTACAGTTATTACCAGTAGGAAGACCACTGACAGGGTGGTAGAACAATGGAGGTGAAGAGGAGAAAATTGAGTAATTGAACAAGGCATCATCTATATAACTGAGTGATAAGGGCGGGGATGATATTATGTAATACAATATCCAGTGGTGGCCTTGTACTATTTTCCCTGTAATTTGGTGTTTCCTTTATTGTTTTTGTGTTAACAAATGCAAAGACAACACTATGTAATGCAGCATCCAGTGATGGTTCCCTGCTATCTGCTCTGTAATTTGGTATTTCCTTTGTTGAATTTGTTATAACAAATATGAAGATAACAGTTTGTTATATAGCATCCAGTGCCAATTCTCTACTATCTTCTCCATAACTTGATATTTTCTATATTGTTTCTGTGTTATTTTGGGTTCTTTTGTCTTAAAAATAAAATTAAAAATCAATGGATTCTCACTACAGCATATTCTCCTTAACCTCAATCTCAACACCATCCAATATGTTAGCCACCAGGCACGTGTGACTAGTGGGCATACATGATGTGACAAGTCAGGATGATAGGTTATGTAAGTGTAAAATAGTGCAATTCACAGACTTAGTACACAGAGAATGTAAAATATCTCGTAATATTTATGTTGTTTACATTTTGCAGTTGGTTTATCTCAGGTATATCAATGAAATAAAATATAGTTCTAAAACTATTTTCACTTGTTTCTTCTTCCTTTCTTAATGTGGCTGTTAGAAAATTTAAATTACATGTATGTTTCTCATTTGTCGATCGCATTTTCTTCTACTGGACTGCTGCTTTAGAGAATTTAGCGTTAGATTGATTTATACAAGCAATGAAAGAAAAAAATCCAAGAGGATGAAGATGGAAAATTGTGGTTTGCCCAGGATCATCCATTAGGGACTGGAAAATCTGGTTTATAGAGAAGCAGCTACAAGTGGTGATAGGAATGGCCAGGAAGAAAAGTCTAATTAGGCATAATCAGAGTATCTTCTGAGGTGGAATTAGAGGGAGACAGAGGATAATGAATTTGTAACAAGTAGCATGTTAAGAAAACTTCTTACACCCAAATAATAGCCAATGGCTGAAAATGTTTGCTGATTTGATCCAAATTTCTTAGTTTGTTATTCAGGGTCCTCCATAATCAGGACTCCTCTTCAGCAACCAATTAGTGTGAAGATGAATCCCTCATTTGAGTCAACTGGGTTTGTTCCCTGTACCTAAAATAGGTCTTTTAATGTCCTACTTTCAACTTTGCATAGGTGTTCTTCTTTCCAACTTAAATAACTCCCATCTGTGCATCTTTCAGATCCTATATCAGATCTCACAGTCTCCATCCACTCGCCAGATGTAAGGCCGTGCTGAGGGTTCTCCTCAGTCCCAAGCTCTCCCGCCAGGTTTCTGTGTGACCCTTCTTGGCACCTTGCGGCTGGTGCTCTTCACTTTCTTTCATCCTAGCCCTGTGGCCTCAGACTAGATACACGACTACTCTGTGCTCCACCTTCCTGTTCGACGTCGGGATGATGAGTGTAATCTCAGTGGTAGGCGAGGATGGATAGAGTGCAAACATTTAAAGTTCTTAGGGTGGAAACTGGTAGAGAAGGGTTAGATGAATACCGGTGATGTTACTGCTGCTAATAAGAGGCAGGTATCACATGTAAATTCCTTGGAGGTTAAGAACTATTTCTTTTCTTCATATTGCGTCATATCTTAAAATGATTTAAGGCCTTTTAATAGTCATGTTGATAGTCATACCAAAGATTAATAGAATTGAATTGGTAACTGAGGCAGGGTAGACCATGTATTAATCTCTTGGAATAAAATGAGGACCAATGCAGATATTATCTGTCCTTTCATAAAACTTGAATTATAGAGAGGGAGCTGGGGAAGTAGATCAGTGGTAGAGCACTTGCTTAGCAAGTGCAAGGCCCTAGTTTGGAATCCAAGCACTAGAAGAAAAGCAAGAACAAAAGGAAAGCATGCAAAAGAACAAATATTTCCTTAGGGATAGCAGCGGGTATTATGAAATAGCAAATAAGGGCTGAGATGGAGGTTTAATGGCAGTGGGCCCTACCTAAAAAGATGAACAGAGAACACTGTGATGAGACTAAATAGAAGCAGAGGTGTACAGACATAAGAAGAATGTGTAATGTCATAATGTGCCTCACAGATTAGTGGTAGCTGTTTGTATTGTACTTGGAGGGAAACATGAAAGTACTCTAGGAATTCATGAGGGAGTGTGTTGCTTGGTGTGATGGCACACATTTGTAATGCCAGCTACTCGGGCAGCTAAGGCAGGAGGATCACAGGTTTGAGGCCAGCTCAGGCAATTTATCACAATTCTGTCTCAACATAAAATGAAAAAAGTGCTGGGGATACAACCCAGTATGTTTCCTAGGTTCAGTCTTCAGTAACACACACATGTGCGCGCACACACACACACACATGCATGCACACACACACACACACACACACACATGCATGCTGTGATCTGGTAATGGTACTAGGCCTTATGAGGTGTCACCTTTTATTAATAAGACCGTGAACTTTGACCCATAGAAGGCTATCTGATTTATACAGGGCTCAAACATATGCAGTAAACCTTAGATTCATAAAAACCAGCTATCTGCTTAGTAAGTTAGTATGTGAAACTCAAGACCAAAGATGCTAAGATCTGTGCCACCAGGAAAAGCAAAACCAAACCAATAAAAATAATTAATGGATCAGGGTTCTGCGTGAGCTTCTATTGCCCCACATCCTCATTTATTAGTTACATAAAGACCCTGTTGCTTCATGGAAGGGATCATTACTAAGGGAACAACTTCAGATGTAATTGTGGAATAAGAAAGGATTTACATAATAAAAACATCGTAAAAATTATAGAGCAAATCTGTTATAAAGCACAGAACATGAAAAAATCTAAACATATTATCAGTTATTTCTAGGCATCACTGGTTTTAAAAATAGAAGACAACTTGAAATGCACTATTTTCCTAGAAAACAAATGTGAAAAATCATGGCATGTTCTATTCATTTCTTTCCTGTGGGACTAGCAGATATTCAATTCAGCCTTCAAGTGTGTGTGTTTGTGTGTGTGTGGCTGTGTGCATCTCTTAATATAGAGGAGACTCTTGTCATAAGAAAAAACCCCCAGAAGATCGTAAAAATGAGAAATATTTTCTTAAAGTCTCTTCTCAAGTTTATTCTTTAAATATTGTGGAGGGCTTGGCAAGTTACTTAAGTCTTGGTTGCCTTCTTTGTAAAGGGGAACAACAATACACACCAGTTATCTCTGGAAGACATTTGGTAGCTGGGCATCAGACCCCTTTCCACTCTCTCTCACACGGGAAGGAGGAAGTTGCAAACTCCAGAATCCCTTCTGGCAGTCAGGTGGCCCATGATACTCGCGTAACTAAGTGCCAGCTGATATGGAATACATAGATGTGACACGTACCACTTTCAAGCCTGGCCACGACAACCTCCTGTGTAATCCTTTTATCTCCTTCTCCCCCATTTGCTGAATAGTTACTAAGACTCAGGACAACTTTAAGGACCACAGGTAAAAAATCATAATCTATAATATGTCTGATTCCTTGACTGCAGGGATCATGACTTGCCATTGTGGATTTTACATGCATGAGAAATAACTTTCTCTTGCGTGAGTTTCTTGTTTTTGTTGTAACAGCATGACTAGCCCAAATTCTGCTTCAATAAGGCACTGCAAGAATTAAGTGAGATGATATTTGGGACAGTATTTGCCACTTTTATGACTGTCATTATTAGTCAAGACCGTCCAATTAGTATCTGTGTACAAAGCTCCTAGGGACACAGAACTACTTCATTACTGCTGAAAAGATTTTCAATAGAAAGGAAGAAATTAGCAAAGGTGCCATGACCTGATAGAAATGATATTTTTTAGATAAGAGAGAGGAATATGATTACAAGTTTTTAACCCTGCCTTCATTTTTTCATTCCTGAAAAGCCAGCAAAATTCTTGTGGCGATAACAGTTGATTTTAGCTATGTAATGATCGTCTCTACTTTGGAGGAAGTAGCTCCTCCCCCTTTTTCTTCCTTCCAGGAATCCTGTTATATACAATGATAAGAAGATAAGATCTTTGCAGCTAGAACTCCATGGCATTTAAGAATCCGGGGCATATGGTTACCATATGGACCACAGGCAAATTCCTGGATTTCTTCATGCTTGTTGAAAAGGGAGACTGCTGATCAGGAAGTGCGGTTCAGACAGGAGGGGAAAAGCACTGGAGGACATGGAAGAATATACTTATAAATTAAGCAGACACTCTTAAGGAGATAAAAGAGGAGCAAGACTCTGACGTGCTGTTGGATAAGACTTTGGGTGATCTTCAGCACTGAGACATTGTTTGGAAGGGGAATATGTACTATTAGCCTAATTGGAGCAGGGCTCTGTGGTGCTGATCTGCTGCTCCTGCTCTGCATCCTGGTAACAATCAGTGTTAGGTGATAAATCAAGGGGCTGTACATCCACATTGTCTAGATTAGTATTAATCTGTGCAGGGCTTTTGGTGGGAAGGAGGCTCCAGAGAACATAAACAGGGATTAAGGAAGTACAGGGCTGAGAAAGCACATTGCTTTCTTTTCTGAACTGTGAAGAAAGATCCAGGGAAACTCAGGGCCTGGTGCTTGGAGTAACCTCAAGGCTTTAACTATCCACTCTGGGGTAGACAATGACAGGAGTGTCTGTCTCAATACATGGTGGAAGTAGTGACTTAGTGACTATCAAGTGTGGTTTCTGCCTTGGGATGAGTTAAGGACACAGGCAGTGACACGGGCAACATTCCCGGATGAGAGAGACTGAAGCCATGCAATGGGTTTCCAGCTTACTGAGAGTCTGCTAGGATCAGAGAAACATCACAAACCATTAATGAAACTGGGAGAAATGTTGTCTTTCACACTGTACTGGGTCTCACAATGGCATGGTTTTTGTTTTGACACACATTTACGTGAGTGTCACTGTCCCTTCTATCAGAAGGAGATCATTGATTTGCCTTGCTACTTTGATTTATTGACTGCAAAATATCAGGGCTAATTACAAAACGAAGTAGGAAGAGAAACTTTCTATTAAATGTGATCAGCACTTATTAAGAAACTTTGTGTTTGTACTTGTTTAAAAACATTTATCCAGCTATAAGCTATATATCAGATAGATATATCAAATGTATCTAGTGATCTCAATAACTAATTTGAAGACAACTCTATCAATATAACAACCATTGATGAATTCCTACCACCTTGTCTAGTGAAACACTGTGTCCTTTCTAATGGTTTTTTGTTTTTATTTTTTTTATTCTCTTTAATGGTTTGAGCAATCTTGCATTCTTACATCTGGTAATCTGAGCCACCAAGATGAAGATAACAATATGTAATATAATAACCACTGTTAAATCCTATCATTTTGTTCTGAAACCCTATATTATTTTGTTTTTGCTTTGTTCTGTTTTTGTCTCTGTAGTTGGTATTTTGCTATTGTTGTTTTTTATTATTCTCTTTAAAATAATAAAAAAACATTATCCGTAGAAAACAGAGTGGAGCAGTGGTCAGTAGGGACTGAGAAGGACAAGGGTGGGTTGGAAAGAAGTCAGACAAGGGGCAGCAAAGCACAATGTAAAAAGGAGGACTTAGTTCCAGTTCTCTAGGACAGTAGGGTAATTATTGATGGTGACATTTGGGATACCTTTAAAAATAACTTGGAGATTAAAGTGCTGTTTTCCCTGATTTGATAATAGCACCTTGTGTATGTGTAACTAATTATTGTATGGTGCTTGATAAATACGTACAATATCTCAATAAAAACAATAAACAAGGAAAAAGTTTTAGTCTTCCCCATTAGCTAGCCTATTATACCATTTTCTTATTAAAGAATGAGATAGTCTGAGATAGTCTCTCTCTCTCTCTCTCTCTCTCTCTGTCTCTCATCTCTCTGGAACAGTGGTAACAAAAATACAATACTAAAACATCATTAGGAATGAGACAGGGTAACATATTTCTACCTGTGAAAATCTATTGTCAAAAATTATTATAGCTTACATCCCTTCTTAAAACTTGAGAGAATGGTCCCCAATACTGTTGTACCACTATGAATTTAAGACCTCAGTTTTTAAAAGGGATTTAATCATTGTTTATTTTGTATTATAATCTTATAATTTCTTGAAATAAAAACTCGAAGCTCTTTAACTCTTCCAGGCGGAATGTTGTTTTATGAACCTTTTTTGTGGTATTTTTAAAAATTTATTTTACCTCCCCTAAAAAGGGAACAAACAAAATGTATAAAAACATCAGATTTGATTAACTAATGTGATAAATATCACAAACTTGAATTTTCCTGAGCTTCTTAATTCATGGCAGCATGTTGAGAGCTCCGAGAAGTCCTATGCCATAGAAACTACTTAATTTTACCACACTTTAGAGTTTCCAAAATTTTTTGACTCCTGAGTTCATTAACCAAGGAAAACTTATTCAGCACAGCCGCACTATGCTGCCTGTGAATTTGAAGTGTATGTTTTTACTGCCTTTCTCTAGTGTCTTTGTGGGTCAAAACACAATCATATGCCTTTCCACATGAGCCATTGTCACAGTCTCTGGTTTTCAGTAGAGTTGTATCTTATGTAGTAGTAAAATGCATGTCATCAAAATTAGCTCTGGACTCCCTTAAAATACCCTTCAGCACAGTATGACTTTTTCAATTCAGACACTATTAAATATTTGAGTCCAATATTCACATTAAAGTTTGAGGATTTCTCAGACAGTCTAAAAGACATTTCGTAGAAAGAAGACTGCGCTTAATTACCAGACACTCTGTGTTTATCCAGTCTGCTAGACATACCATCCTTTGTGGGAAAATTCTAAGCAGTTACTCCATCTATTTTATAGTAATTAACAAAAAAGTTAAAAGGTTAGAAAAAAATTTTAGGGTAAGAATAGCAAATAGGATACTTTTAGGAGTCAAAGTTAAATGCTTTTGAATAGGAGAGAGATATGATTTTAATTTTAGGTGGATAAGACTTTTGCATTTTATGTTGGGTGAATATATATCTTGGGTTTTTCTAGCCCTACTGTGATCAATTATGCAGTCATACTTGCCAGGATTACCCATCATTTTCAAAAGTATAGTGGTTTTGAAAATATATGATTGTAGTCATTACTTATTATCTGTGGGGATTGGTTCTAGGATCCCGTGTGGATATCAGCATCTCAGGTTCCTTATGTAAAAATGGTATAATACTTGTGTATAACCCAATTTCATTCTCCTATGTACTTTGAATTACCTCTAAGTTACTTATAATGAAAATAAAATGTAAGTGGTTATCATTCTTTATTGTTCAGAGAATATTAACAAGGAAAAATCTGAATAGGTTCAGCACAAATTTAATTTTTTCCGATTATTTTGATCCTTGGGTGGTTAAATAAATGAATGCAGAACCCAAGGGTGTAGAAGGCCAATAGTACTTTTCCTAGGTAATGCTAACAAAAGCATTCAAAAATAGGGGTAAAACTAGAACCTGTGATTCTAGTTCTCATCTATAAGAAAAAAGCAGAGAGAAAAATCTGTGGAAGAAAAAGGAGAGCCATATTCTGGTTTTCTAGCAGGACTACTCAACTTTCAAGGCCCTATTGGTGACAGGGGCTGGGTGGAGGGCTAAGAAGTGTCCTGCTTGCTTGTGTAGTTTACCCTTGTTTCTTTTCAGCATTCAACTGGTGCAGCCCAGTATGGAGTACTGCAGGATGTTCACATTGCTTCTCTGGGACTGGGCCACATCTCATTGCATATTTTGAGTGATAGCTATTATAGAACCTCTCTAACATGCAGCAGCATTAGCATTTCTTTGCTGACAAATGGATGAGATATAGGGGTCCTACCTGGAATAAAGATTCTAAACCCAGCACATAAATCTGACAACAGTAATGGCTAACAAAATGTTGCATCACCTGTGGAAAGTTGGTCATGTTTGAAAAGCTAATGCAACCACTTTAAATGCATTATTTTTTTAGGTTTCACCATCTCATGACATAAATACTATTATTTCCCCCATTTTACACAAGAGAAAACTGGACGGACCAGCTAAGAGACTTTGAAGGGGCACAGAGCAGAGGTCCAAATAATCCAAAATAAATGGAGGCTCTAAAGTCTGCAAGGTGTGATTCAAGGAACTCCCAAACTAAGTCCTTGGATCTGAAAATAATTACAGGAATGGCCATGCAAACTTAGATCTATTTTAAGTCCAAAATAGTATGTTAGACAAAGGCATTGAAAACCCACCCAAATAATCCCTATTTCACAGTCTGGGATGATTTATTTCTGAAGTCTCATTCCCTAGATGTTTAAAAGGATGTTCCAAGAGATTGTATTCCTGAACTGATTGTTAGAAATACATTATTTCAACCACACTTAATTTGCACAGGAAAATAACTATTATGGCTTGGTGCCCCAAGAGCTTAAGTGTTGAAGGTCAGGTCCCAATGCAGACAGTTCACAGGTAGGGCCTTTGGGAGGTGATCGGATCACGACTGCTCTGAACTCCCCAGTGACTTTATTCACTGAGGAATTCATAACTTACTGAGCCATTGGGAGGCAGGAGAAACTTTCAGAGATGGGGGACAATTGGAGGAAGTAGGTCATGAGAGGGATATATTGTTTGAAGGACGTATTTTGTCCCTGGCCCATTCACCTTTTACCATTTAAAAGAGGTTTTATTTCATCTGAGGTGATAGTTATGCCAATTACCTTCATCCGAGCATTATCCTATATAATATATACATGCATTGAAGTGTCACACTGTTAGACCATATATGTTCATAATTATTATGCATCAATGAAAATTATAATAAACATTTCAAAAGGTGTTTATTTGTATTCTCATATAGGAAAGAAAATCCAAGTCTGAAAATAAACAGAGGAATGGAATTCTGAAAGGAAATTTCCCCTATTAGGAGTTCTAATAATCATAAAGATATTTTGGGAAAATGGTCATGGTATGAGAATTGTAAGTGGCCCATTTTCCTTTACAGGTTCTATCTCCACTTTTCTTGTTAATTCTCACAGAGAAAATTTCAGACAATTTCTCATCCACACTTCCTACAGTGATATGAAATCTCTAATTTGATGCACGGCTCTCAATTAAATTCTCCAAGAAATTGTTAAATCATTAAGAGCCTCGTACTTCAAAGCACTGCATACACATTTCTTTTTTTCCTTTTGGTTAAAGAAATATTGGGAATCTGTTTTACATAAGCCACTGTGCTGGGTTTTGCAGTGACAATAAAAATGAATGAGATTTGGTACTTGCTCTTAAGGTATTTACTTCCTAGTGAGTTCAATATGTCATAACTAATACTGACACAGGGAATATGATGCCTTGGAAGCGCATTTATGAGAAATAAGATAGCTCACTGCATTTGGGATGAATTATAATGATGAGGGAAGAACTGGCAAAAGGTGAAAATGTGCGTTGACCCCACCCTTCAATCATTTACTGCAATTCAAATCACTGAAATTCTTAGATAACTTGGGATAGAAGTGAAGAAGAAAGGGAGGGAAAGGGGGAGAGGGGAAGGAAGAGAAACGAGGGAATGGATGGAGAAAAGGCCGATGTAAAAATTGAAGTTAATCTGTGTGAAATGATTAGGATTTTACTGCAGAACTGAGAACCAAACAGAAATGACAGTGACAAGAGAATGCCTTAGGCTAGTGGCATTTGGGAAATGACAGCTAAGTGATCAGCACACAGGCAGGGCCTAAGGAACCATAAATATTGGAGGATTTGGGGGCTTTTTATCCTATGGGAGTGTCACTGGAGGTTTTGTGTGCTCATTTCTTTACATGTCACCACAACCCTGATCCTAGTTTAGGGACAAGGTTACGATGTGGAACAGTAGCTGGCTCCAAACTGCCCTTGTTATTGCCTCAGTTTCCCCACCCTTGCACAGGTAGCAGCATTGACATGCTGCCCTTGCCTGCTCTAGACCTACCTGTCCTCACTAAGGGAGGGAATGTCCCTTGCTCCAAAAGCATGAACCGAAACACAGTGAGGTGGTAGAAACAGCATGGGCTTTGGGTCTCAACACACTTAGTTACACAATTCTGGTTCTGTTTTTTGGGTAACTGAACTAGTTATTTCTGAGCTGCAGTAACCTGAAAAATTGGGATAACATTTGTGATCTTTTAAAAATAAGGAGGTAGTTTTACACCCATTTCCCTGCCAAGATAATAAAGAAGAAAACTAACAATTGATGATGGAAATATGAATTTTTTTTTGCAGTAGGGAAAGCAATTTGGCAATGTCTATTAAAATACATATTCCCTAAAACAGAATTCACATTCCTGGAATCTTTCCCACACAAATAAAAGTGCCAACAGGAAGGATATACAAGCAAGGACAATGACTGCGGCACTGTTTGCAGGGCAATAAAGCGGAAAGAAAGTGCTTGCTCATCATGGGAGAATGGTTGAATAAATTATAATATAGCTGAACTACGAAATATCATGTAAACTTTATAAAGGATGAATTGTACATACACATAATGACAAAGGGATTTCTACAGTTTTGCTGCCTATTACAAAGTGAGATTCAGACAAATGTGTAGAATATGATACATTATTTATAAAATAAGCATATATATTTGATAATGGTGAACAATTTCAAACCTGTTACTATACTTCAGACATGGCTTGAAGTGTTTCTAGTGAGTTGACTCATTTTAACTCAATGCTCATTATTCTCTAAGGTAGGTGCTATTATTGTTCTTATATATGATGAAATTGAGACATAGAGAGGCTAAGGAATTCGCCCTTGATCACAGAGCTGTGTCAAAGTAGAGGGAATTTGGACCTAGGAACCTGGGAGCAGAGACTAGATGCTTAATCAGTATAGTTTAATCTATGAATAATTAGGTGAGAAGTAAAAACAATAAAAATGGAAAATTGCATTACGTACATATATTGATATAAAAGCCTATGTGTTCATATATTCAGAGATATAAAGAGGATGATCCTGCAAACACAAATGTTAGTTACCTTTGGATGGGGTGACTGCTTGGGATTGTTTTTACTCTCTTGGATTATTTTACTTTTCTACAGTGAACATGTATTGTTTAGGGAACCAGAGAAAGCGATGAACTCTATTCTTCGTGAAAAAAAATTTGTATGTATTTCCATTGACTGGAATTTTCTTACAGAAAGGATCATGACATCTACAGAGTTAAAAGAATGTTTCCGGGAAGTATATAGTTTAAAAACGAAACCAAAGAACTAAAATGACTATGGAGACTGTGTAGTGGATTGACAACCGGTGGTCATCTTAAAACCCCCAGCTGAATAGAGTAGGCGTGGTGCTGGGTGTGGGAGGCCCACCTGGGGACTGTTGCCAGCAGCATAAGAGGCAGAACTGGAGAAGAACAAAGGCTCTTGGGCGATGAGAGAGGCTGTTGGGAGCTGGTAGAAGCTGTAAGGAGCTGTTGATGTTGTTGGGGGAGCTCATGCTGGCTTTCCTGATGAACTTGGCTGTTTTCATCCTCCAAGGAGCTCAGGGCCTTGTTGGCACTGAGAATGGCTTCGGTTCACTTTGGGGGAGCTCTGATCCTCACTCTGAGCATTGCTTCCTGGCTCCAGAGGGGAAGAAGGTGCACAGCTCAGTCTCCTGAAGAAACTTGCTGCACTGGCTTTCCTGATGGGAACTCAGCTGTCTTCACTATTAGAGGAGCTCAGGACCTCACTGTGGCTGAGGATGGCTGTGGTACCTTTCAGGGAGCTCTGATTCTACTTTGAGCGTTGCTTCCTGGCCCTAGTTCTGATCCCTCAGCCTGCTGGCACAGATCATTCATCCCATGGGCACAGACTTCCTAGATTCCACCACTGTCCTTTGGGCCTTTGCAGTGCAGATCCATGAAACAGGCCTGCATGAGATGTTATCGTGGGCTCTGGGCCTCCAGTCAGACTCTTGCATGGCATTGTTATGAGTAGCTGGACTCATGCAGGACATTTCTGTGGGATCCAGGCCTTTGGCTAGATTTCTTGGTCTATAGTGTGTGGACAGATTTCCTCCACTCCGTTGTATATGATTCTTTGGGTGACTATTATAAATAATCTTCTAAAAGATGTGTCTTCTATTATATTGTTCTCCCTTGCAAAATTAACCCCTAAACCAACACACTGGGTAAGTATATGAGCATTAATTTATGGAAAACACAAATGATGTTAGATGATCAAAAGACATTGGAAGAATTGCCTAATCTATTTTTACATTTAAAGGATAGTTTAAAACTGGTATGCGTTTCATAATGCCCTAAGAATCACTGTCCAGCAAAATACTACAAGTTTATAGATCAGCATATTTTATATGCTTACTTCTGTGCATCAGAATTATGGGTGATATTTTTCATTTCTTCTTTTGCTTGTTTGTTCACATAATAAACATGCATAAGTTTTAAAATAAGAAAATACATGTAAGCAATAAAATGGTTTAACCTTTTCACTAGTAAATCAACAAAGAATCAGGAATTTATCCCGAGGAACTGATCACAGATACACACGATTTATCTAAAATATATGCACTGCATTTCCTTATTATTTGTAATAGAGAGAAAGCTGCAAATAACTAAATAATCTAACATTAGGGCACTAGCTATGTAAATTGTGGGATAACCAAATGATGAAATATTATGCATCTATAAAAATCATGCCTCTGAGGCATATTTAAAGGCATGAGAGAATATTCATGGTCTACTGGTAAATGGAACAATAGATAATTTTTCAATTCTTTTTCTTTTACAATTTAATGCTTAAATGGGAACTCATTATATGCTGTTCATTTTTATATTTTTCTACATTTAAAATATCTTATAATCAATATGTATTGTTTTTATAGGCAGACAAAATATTTGTTGCATTAAAACACAGTAAATATCTTTTTGTAGGGAATTCACAACTCAGGCAGGAATTTGCCAAGGGAATGAACCTGAGTAAGGTTGTTCTCCATCCCAACACTCCCATACACACTTTTCTCTCACCTGAGTTTCAGGTTATCCTCATGAGAACAACCACACTGTACATTAATGTAAAGCACTGAGTGCCAGAGAGGCCCCATATATCTTAGTTCTTTCCCCGTCACTGAATGACCAGAGGGCAGCTACTTTCATTCCACACTTAAGATTGGGGGTGAGCAGTGAAAGGGTGCTGGATAGACACTGTCAGTGTGGCTCCCGGGCCCAGGGACGCAGTCCTGCTGTGATGAGAGCGAGGGGATGAGGTGCTGGGAGGGTGCCAGTGGGCCCCAGTGACAGGAAGAGGACCAAGAAAAATTGAGACCAGAAAAGCCTACAGGGATCTTGTGGGTTGCAATGTTTTCCTTCCTTTTCTAGAAATGAGGCAGGGAGGAGAAACAATGCTCAGAGCAATTCCAAGCTGACAGCCCAGCCCAGGCGGAGGACCCGGCTGGGTACAGTCCTCCATGCTCATCCCTGCCCACACCTCACCCCGCTTCCTCACCATTTCTCTCTGGCTCTCTCAGGCAAGCTTGACTTTTGCTCTAGTTTTCTTCTTTTCCCACAGTAACTTTGACCTCCAGGAGGTCTGAAACCAGAGTAAGGGTTTAGAAATCCTTTGCCAGTTGACATCCTGCTTCATAAATGCCAAACGGCAGTGATGTGACTTCCATAGAGTTCGAGAGGATGTGGGCTGGGGTGTGCACCTGAGTATTAATTGATTTACCTTTTAATATTAATGAGTCTATGATTTGGTCTAGTTGACCTTCAAATTCAAATTAGGTACTGATTAAATAATAAGGCAGCTGAATTTGGATGTGTTTAAACAGCGCTCCTCCCTCCCCCAAGTGAGGTGCCTTGGCCTTGGCAGGTGATGAGGATGAGCTATGCGAAGTGTAGAGACAAGGAGAATGACCTAAGGAGGCTGCCCCCTAAATAACAATGATAACCATGGTGTCTGACATTCCTGTGAGATTTGCTCATGTATTTATACAGCCTCTCTTCTGGTTGCTTATGTGTTTCTAATGTACAGCTTTAACAATGCATATGAGCCAGGTATGGTGGTGCATCCCTCTAGTCTCAGCACTTGAGAGGCAGAGGCAGAAGACTGCGAACTGGAGCACAGCCTAAGAGAATTTTTGA
>PVLD010022229.1:0-20646 GCA_004027595.1 Dinomys branickii | reverse complement strand
ACATACATGGGTGTATACAAACTGCCATGGTCGGAGGTGGAAAAGCACATATGCTCACAGCAGACCACCTGGCTCCTCCCCATCGCCATGCTATGGGTGGGGGCGAGTCCAGTCCATGAGGTGCCCTCAGCGGGGCCCTCAGTGGAGCAGCTGCAGGGCCACAGCGGAGCAGCCGCGGGGCCCACAGTGGAGCAGCCTCGGGGCCCACAGCAGAGCCGCCGCGGGGCCCACAGTGGAGCAGCCGCGGGGCCCACTGTGGAGCAGCCGTGGGGCCCATGGCGGAGCAGCTGCAGGGCCTACTGCGGAGCAGCCGCGGGGCCCACAGCAGAGTACTAAAAAAGCTTCTCATCCCAAGGTTGATTATTCTCCTAAATTTTCTAAAAGTTTTATTTTATTTTTATTACATTTAATTTTGAATCCACCTGGAATTTATTTTTGTATGTGACATGCATCTCCTCCAGATGGCTAGCCTGTTGGGTGACTCTTGTAAATAAACTCCTTTCCTCTGCTAAACAGAAACAAAAAAAGTTATGACATAGTTCTTTGTTTCTTAAAAAAAAACAACAAGATTTATACATTACATGCTATGGATAATAATTTCATTTCAAGCTTTGTATATTTTTCATTCAGTCAGTATATAAAGTTGTATTTCTAGTGTTATAACAAGAGTATTAACATTTTTAAAGCTATTTCAGTTTACTCAGATTTCAAGTAAAAGACTATTTTGTTCTTAGAATTAATAAATTTTTCTTTGCAAAATATTTGTTTCAAAGGTTGTTGTTTATTTACATACAGAATATGTTAAAAAAACCAGAAAATGAAATAAGTTCAGCCAATTAATTAGGGAATGTTGCTAAAATGCTTTAGTAACACTTAAGCCTTTCACATATGGATCATGCAGACTTTGATACTATACTATACTGTAATAAGATGAAAGTAATTTCAAATACTAGCTGTGCAAATAATACACCTATTGAACATTGTTTCACATTTTGCTTTGGTTAAATTTCAATTTCATAGACAACTCACTTAAGTGACTGTGTTTATGTGCAGGTAGATCCTGAGGTTACTCCTAAAATTCAAAGGAAACCAGGATTAGAAAGGTTATAGGCATGTATACAAATGTTTCCCATTCCGGTTTCTGTTTCTCTATTTGATTTGTTGTCATTATCCTGAACATCTTTTTTTCTCTGTGACTTTTTTTGCAAATAAGATAGAAGACTCTCTTCGTTTTAAGATTTATGAGCCTCTCTGCTCCAGCATTCACAGTGCTGCATGGCAATTTCAAATTCCTAGGAGAGAGAATCTGATTAACTCAGCTCAGGCTGGGTGTCCAACAAACTGGCCCAATCAATAGCACACAGAATGACACTGTATTGTTACCACGGTTTCTGCCACCCACACAAACAGGTATAGGGGTTGGGGTGATACTTTACTGAGAAACTGTTTTCTCTTAAAGTGAGCTGATGTCTCAAAAGATGCTACTATGCCTCTATTGGTACTGTTGTTAATCAGACTGTACTGAAGATCTGACATGTACTGAGCTCCTACAATGTTCCAGGAATACTGTATGGGCAAAATGTCCCATCCATTATCTCATATTTTCATCACAAGGGCCTTTTTCTCTATTTTACAGATGACTCCACTAAGAGTTAATACAGGCTACATCTTCTGCCAGAGCTCTCAGAATTGTGTGAAAAAATGTCAGAATTGTAGGAGGTGAACTTCTCTAATGAACAAAACCAGAAAGTTATTAAAACTCAGAGGATATAAAACAGTCCCAGAGAGAGGTTTAACTTTCCGGGTCTTTAAGAGGACCTGATGGACAGAGAAAGCTGAGGGAGATAGCACTGGAATTAACATTGTCATCCGCACACTATTTTTATCTCCTCCGGGTCTCTGGACACAATGAACTATCGTGTGGATCTCAGTTCATGTCAAGCTACTAACCAGATATAAAACAGCTGGTAAGAAGCAAATCAAATATATTCCTGTGTGTCCAGTGCAAATTTAGGTGAAGGTAAACCCAGCAATCCAGTGGTGTCTCCTGGTTAGTATGTGCTATCTCCCCCAGCTTTCCCAGTCCAAAAGTGTTTCCATTCTCAAGTCACTGAATTCCTTGCCAAATGACTCTGTTTTAGTGATAAAGGTTAATATCTGGTGCTTTTAAACATAATTTATGCAGTTACCCTTATAATAAGGAAACATAGCACTATTGACCAGTAAAGAATAATTGTTTCTACCTTATATACTCACACACTCAAATCCCCTTATAGTAAGAGAATTCAGGCACCCCACAGCTAAACTTTAATTATATTGTCTGATAGTAGATTGCTATATTTTGTCATCATTTCAATTCTGACTCTATCAGCATAACGCTTTATTGTTCTCTATTACAAACCCTGTTAGTTATTTATTGTTAAAGACACAGTAGTTGAATTTACACTCTGTCACAATAAATCATGTTTACCCAGATAATGCACCATTAAAATGAAATCAGGCTTGCAATATCATTAAACCATATATATTAAAGTGTTTGTGTAAAAAGCATAGGATGGGAATTTCAAAATTATCTCAAATCAAGCCTCCCATTGAAAACTATTCATTCAATGCCTTTAGGCCTCATGAAGTTATTCCAAATGTTCTAGAATTATCAAACAAGACAAAAATTATACCCACAATAGGCATGCACTCTGTAAATAAAATTTTTGAACAAAATATTTAGAAATCTATACCCATGTGCCTAAATATGGGATTTGAGATGACACAAATAAATCCTGAATACTCATTCTGGAAATTCTGTGTTAATTAGTCTCCAATTCAGAAAATTACCTAAAATTAAATATATATGATAATTTTCAAATTACGTTCATAAGTATTATTTTAACAAAGGAAAAATGATTTTTAATGACAAAAACAGTATACAATACTGTTATTAACTTATTGCTAATCATATTTTTCATTATATAAAAATTTTCGAGATTTGATGCTTTGAGCTTAGCACATTTTTAAAGTAAGTACTACTACGGGGAGAAAATTTAATGGAAGCTCCTGAAATTCTCTTTCTTGGTCAAAAGAGTACATCAAAACCACTAATGCATCTGGAAGGGATGCTGGAATGTGCAGTTAGCCTTAAAGATCTAAAGGCTGCAAGGTTGGTGGTCCCAGGTGCACTTTTGTCTAATGTACCAGTCTGCCCCCTGCAGAAAATGAATGGATCCAAGAGAGCGACTATAAACTAAGGTAGACACAAGAAGCAGTTCCTTGGATTGCAGCTGCTGCTGTGCTGGACATAGTGTCATTGTTAGAACGCATTAATGGCCTCAGGTACATGGTATGTGACCATTGATTCAGAAAACAAGTTCTTTCATTGTAATCAGGAAAAAAATTATCAGTAACAGTTTGAATTCATGTGGAAGAGATAAATGAATTCATTAACAGTTTTGCCTCAAGGCTACATGAACTCTGCCGCTCTCATAATAGAGAAGTCTGAAGTTCGCTGAACTGTCTAAATCACACAGCGAGCATCATATTGATTGATTACATCAGTGTTACTATGTTGATCAGGCAGGATGGTCACTATTTGACTATCACAATCAAGATGTCATTAAGACATGTATTCTCCAGGAAAAGTCTGAGGAAGATTTTTGAGGAAGATTCAAGGAACCACCATATGTACACAATTTTTATATATCCTGGGGCAGGACATACCTTCTAAATTAAAAGAGGAACCATTACATTATTTGCCTTCCATTATGAGGAAGTACAAAGTCCAGTGCAGTGTTTCAAGTTCTGTAAAAAATTCATTTTATATCATATAGCTGTGGCCCATTTGTCAAGTGATGCAAAATGCTGCTAGGTCTCAATAGGTCAAGCACAAAACGTTCCACAGCAATTCCATGCTTGCTGGACCCTGTGACACTAGAGGTATCAGAGACAGGAAATGGTATTGTGCATAACAGAACAAAGAGCTGATTCTCCAGAAAGGAAGCCGTATTGTTGTTACTCTAAAAGGGGAAATGGATACTGGATCTAAAAGGAAAAACATACCCAATCTAGGCATAATCATAGCTATTTGTTTTTTAGAACATTTCCTATTCTCAATTGCCTTATAGGTAAGAAAGTAAAACTATCTTTAATGAATACTTCTCAAAATTTAGAACATATTTGAAAGTAATTAATAAGGATTGAAAATTCTAATCAATATAATTTTAGAAGCACATAAAATGATAAGAAATGATCAGATTCTTCACATTTTCAATGTGTCAGAAGCTAGTTTTGAAAATTTTGATTAAATTATAATTATACCTAGAGATAAATAAAATATATCATATATCAAAATTAAGTGAAACTATCTCCCCATATATATTCCCCACATATATTTCAAATATGATAAAGACTTTGCAATTTCATGCACCTATAATTTATGCTAACTTTTCAGCATAACTCTATTAAAAACAAAACTTTTTATTACTACTTTTAAGCTTTTTCTAATTAACTCTGAAAAGAATCATGGACACATAGATCAGAAAAGAATATTAAAACACTAAGTTCCTAATCACTTAAGTCTGCAATATTCAAAGATCTACAATGTCATTAAAATCTCTTAAGTTTTATGAACTTCAGAAATAAATAATAAAATAAGTAGCAAAAGAAACATTTTCTTTTTCTTGATATCCCACATGTCTAACAGTATTATTAATTATATAGGAAAATTCTTTCAAATTTTCAACTCAAGTAATTTATAAATAGAATACATCGCAATATTCTTTTTCTCCCACAGGAATGCGAAATATTTAATGTGTAACTTAGGGGCTATTTTTCAGATGAAAAATTACATTTGAAATCTCTGTGGATAATATTGTGAGGGATGATATTGTTGCCACTGTTGGTACTATCGTATCATAGAACTTTTGGGTTCTTTTATATTCTCCTCAGAAGTTGTAACATAATGTTCATTTTGGTCTTTCCAGTAGTTAATCATCCTCTCCTGGAAATTACATTAAGTTCTTTGGCTTCCAAAATATCAAGTAACAGTCACAATATTTGTACAATTAAAAAGTACCTCAATTATGTGAAAGTTAGAAACATGCTTGATACTCTGTATAAAATTGGAAGATTAATTCTGATAGTAAAATATGAAGGTAGTGGATTTTTTAGTCATTGCTACCCCATTTATATGTCATTCAAATAAAACAAAGATTAACTCAATGTAATTTTAGATGATATGGAAAGTATTTACCTATATGATAGGTATATAGAGTTCATTTCAGTCATAACTAAAAACAAACGTTAGACAATGTCATTAGTTTTCTCTCTCTCCAACTTTTGCCACTTATTTTATATTGATTTTCTGTTAAGGAAGCAGGTCTTACAGTACTGCTGGCAGCCACACACTCCTAGTCTATGCGTTATCATTCTCATCAGACAGAGGATCTTTGCTCATAGCTCTGGGGAAAATTTTCCCGAAAAACACTGGTTAGAAAACACTTGGTCTCTCGCTAACCACTACTACAATTACTGTTGTCAAGGTAGTAGAAAAAGAAAATGTTGAAGGGGAATTGGTCCTATCAAAAACATATGAAATTAAGTTCCCCAAAGAAGAAAATATATTCTTTCTCTATACAGAAGTTATAGTTCTTGACAAATGAGAAATTAAAAAAATTTGAAGTAAAATGTTGGATATTCTGGGCATGTTGGCACACTTGCTGCCTGTGATCCTAGTACTTGGGAGGCTGAGACAGGAGGATCACCACAAGTTTCAGGTCTATCTGGGCTACACAGTGAGTTCAAGACGAGCCTGAACTACATAGTGAGACCCTGGCTTAAAAAAAAGTTGGACTTTACAATTATGAATACACTGTTTTAATTGTAAGCTAAAGAACTATTATACTGAAGTTACAAGCTACACTGATTAAACACATCAGAACGGGTTAATCTAACTTTTCCTTTAATATCTTTGAAGGCTGCCTCAAGTATTCTCAGTTAACTCATCAAAATAACAGGCTGATACCAGTTATGGTATGGGAATCCAAAACTCCCCATTTCTGACAAGGCCATTTCCTTAGTCAGAGAGTTTCTCTTGTTACTTAGTTACATTTTCATTTTAAGTGTGTAGCTATTTAGAAAATTTAAAAGGTACAATAGATATTGTGAAAGGGAAAGAAACTGCTCAAAAGGAAAGAACGACTGGGATGTGGAAAGAGGAAAGAAAGGGATATATATATATATATATATATATATATACACATACATACACACACATGATAGCTAAGATAATTTTACTACTAATTTCTATCGAGTTATTGAAAGGAGCAGTTGCTATTTGTCTGATCAACCTTACAGGATATATTTGTTTATCTGAGTAACCAATTTGAAGAAACCAATATGTAAGACAACAACCAGTGTTAATTTCCTATCACCTTGTCTGAAATTTTGTATTGTTTTTAGGTTGTTTTATGTCTTTGTGTTTGTTAATATGTTTTGGTTCTTTTATCTTTAAAACAAAAAAAAACCACGTCCGTGTGGTTCTCCACTATATAAGCCTGTGAATTCTGATTGCCAAAAGGAAGGAGGCTGCACCTGTAGGTATTTTTGTACTACCTGCATGTGTAATGTTGGAAGGGAAAACTGTGTTCCAGACTCATCTTTTTTCCTACTTCAAGTTTAAATGAGCCATACTTGAAATCACCAAATCTGTCTGTAAAGTTACATGTCATAATTTTATTATGAAATTATTATGTGGAAAGTGAAATAAATGCTGATAATCCCCATGAAAAAAATTTCTTCAATAAACTGCTTGAGTATTTGTATATAGAATGTTTTGCTGATGTGATTTACATATTTTCTTTCATGTAGTCATAAAAACTATGAGCTGGATCACGTAACTTTTTTTACAGAAACTAATGCAGTTTATTTTCTTACTCAAGATCATGATGCATTTGGGAAAATGAAAATTTAGAGAAAAGGAATCCTCCATTTAAGCCTATTTGATTAGAATTTTGTTTTTCTATAGGTTACTAATTTTTGTTGCTATATATCATGTTCTGAACTTTCCATATTCTAAAAATATGCAGTTTTCTGATACCTAATATGTAGTGTACACATTTGTTAACTTCTAATTTATTAAATACTTTTTCTTTAGGGTTTTCTTGATTTTGACAACAAAGAAATCACGGCTTTTCCTGGAGGTGGGGAAATAAAAATTATGTCTAGAGATGCTTATTAAAAAGTAAAATGCTACTCCAACAATGTAAAATACAAAGGAGCACGATTTCAAAATAAAACGCATTTAATGTGCAACTTCTGTTATTTCTGCTTTTAGCATATAGCAGCATTCTGTGTTGTAATATATGGCTTAAAATCTTAATAAAAGATGCTTATTTAAATTTTTTTATTCCATGATTTTCTGCAGTTAGTTGTTAAGATGTTAGAAAAATAAAGGAGCTTAGGTATAACTCAGTAAAATATGAGGAATGCATCTTCAAAATAAGAATACAGAATTAACTTCAATATTACATATATATTAAATAATATACAGTAGAAGGAAAGACATTCATTTGCCATTTGTCATAGAAGAATCATAATCTAGATTTTAAAGAGAATTCCCAAAGTAGCAAGCAATTACAAATAATCAAAAAATCATAACACAAGAAGTGTAGCGCATAGAAGCAACACAGTGTAAGAAGACAGACCATTGGAGTGGAATCAAAAGAAATGCAGCTTGGACTCGGGCTATGACCTGTGGGCTTATAAGCACATTACTTATCCTCTTCAGAGCACAATTTCCTCACTAGCAAAATGCAAATAATAAAAGCATCACAGATACTTTAGATGCACTATATGCAAATAACTGTAACATCTTTGTTGGGATCCGATATAGACACTTCTCCAGGTGTGCATATCCACATGGTCATGCATCTTGGATCATGGATGGATCCTTTGGGCTAATTAGGAAAGATCTTCCCTATTCCCAGCAGTTAGAGCTTTTCCCCAAGCAGCCAGTGATGCTTAGAAGAGCTTGAAATGATTTAAATTCTCATTTGATCTCTTTGCTGATTGTCTATAAACATGAACACCTGGAGTATGTGTTCAGTACACAACCCTCTTTTTTTTAAAATTTTTTTTATTTAAAAAAATAAAAGTACGAAAACATATTAACAAACAGACAGCAATTAGCATAAAAAATAGTACAATCACAACTGATCTACAGACAAGGTGACATGATCTCAACAGTGGTTATTGCTTTATCCATTGATATCTTCGAAGTATAAATATATGAACCCATATACAGACATGCAAAATTTGTGTGGGTTATGTTAATTCTGATGGAAAAGTAAATAAAATTAGTAGTGATTAGTTTTTCCAATTTATTGAAGACAGTCCAAAACGAATAAAACTTTAGGCAGAGGTTTAGTTTTGTTAATAACAAAGACTATCTAAAATTATTGCTTTTATGTTTCAATATTGAGAAAGACTACAAATAACTCCTGTATAATTAAACCCATGGTATGGCTTGGATCTGGAGTGTTCCACAGAAAATCCATGCAGTGAAGGTTCCGTCCCCAATTCAGCAGTGTTCAGAAGTGGAGCTTTTTTGAAGTAATTGGGTCAGGAGGGCACTCAGCTCACTCGTGGCTTAATCTGTTGCTTTTATAATTGACTGAATTGTTGCAAGTGGTAGAAACTGAAGAGTTGGGAACCAGTTGAGGGGAATAGGTCTGAGCAGCATACCCACGGAGGCTCTATCTTGACCTCAGTTGTTTTCCTCTGCTGTTTCACCTTCTTGGTCACCATAAGGAGAACAACTTCCTCTGCCACACTCCTGCCCTCATGATATTCTGTCTGGCTTCAGTCCCAAAGCAATGGAGCCAGCTGATTTTGAAGTAAAATCTCTGAAACCATGAGCCAAAATAAACCTTTCCTCTTTTAAGTTGTTCTTCTCAGAAATTTTGTCACAGCAATGGAAGGCTGAATAACACAACATATATGTTTCATACCAATTTTATTTGAAAAACTTGTATAAGATGCGAGCCAATAAAAGCATGCCAATGACATGTTGAATATAATGACTAATGTATTTCATGTTGCTTTAGAGTGTTTAGTGTGACATCTATTGTAAATCTCCAAAAAGTAGTATGTCTCACAATGCAGCATTTTCCCAAAACAATTTATCGATGAAATTTTGTCATCTATCTGTAAGGCTTCATCCAACAGAGCAGATGTGTGATGTGAGGAAGATTAGATAGTAGATCGATAGATGGATAGATCAGTAGATAGATAGATAAGGGAGAGAGGCATTCAGGGAGGGAGAGAGAAGAAGGGAGGGCTGTTACAGATAATTAGCATTTCCAATTGTGGGAATTGGATGAGCAATCTTTTCAAGACTATATCAGATGCTTTAGTATAACGCCTACAGATCATTTAGTCAGAAAGGAAGATTATAAGCAGGTTGGAAAGTCATAAGCTGACACAGGAGTCATAAAAACAAAAGGAAAATTCCAAGAGCATTTACTAATTGTAGGTCTAGATGTTGCTTCTTACCAAAGAGATCAAGCAGCAGATAAGCACATATCATCTACAGAAGGGTTGGCTGCTGCTTCTTTTGTACTCCCCAGAAAAAAAAAATTAGAAAGAAATGTGCTGATAAGTTATTCAGACTCCCAAATAAAACTATCTCTGCTATGACTCAGTCCAGATACATCAGAAGAAAGAATGTAATTCCACTGCTTAAATTAGAGAAACATTCATGAAAAGAATGGAAGAAAAAGAAACGTGCAAAGTCAAGGAAAAAGTATCTTTGAGAACAATATTTGAGATATGTATTACTGATAATGACTAATATTCATTTAAAGGATGACATTTAACTAGCTGAATAAATAAATCATTAGAAAAATGAGAAAAAAGTCATGAAAGTTTTTGGATTTTAAAACAATTGTATTCTCAGACAAAGAAATACAAATGGCAAATAAATATATGAGAAAATGCTCCACACCCTTAGTCATTCGAGAAATGCAAATAAAAACAATATGTATAATGGAGTATTACTCCGCTATACAGAAAGACAGTAGGCAAATGGTCAAAATTGGACACCACACTCATAAGTGAAATAAATCAGCGGTACATGAGCAGGCAACGTATTGTATCACTGGTGTAAGAACCTGAGGGTGGGAATATAAACTAAGAGACATGAAGGAAATCTGTTCAACAACAAAGAACAGATGGGACGAGGGAAAGGAGAAAAGAAAGAGGCAAAAATGTATGTATGTATATATGTAGATACATACGTGCAGGAGGGCTAACATGGTTCTAGTATTGTATTATGTCACTTAATGCTAAGGAATAGTTGATGACGGGTTA
The DNA here is from genome assembly GCA_004027595.1 of Dinomys branickii. Lineage (NCBI taxonomy): Eukaryota > Metazoa > Chordata > Mammalia > Rodentia > Dinomyidae > Dinomys > Dinomys branickii. The sequence continues at coordinate 10,287 of PVLD010022229.1, read as the reverse complement.
TTCGATCAGTCTTGTATGTCTGTATGTGTTATCCTGAGCATACACTTTGAAGATATCAATATGCAATGCAGCAACTATTGTTGGTTTTCTGTTGCTTTGTCTATAATTCAATTCTGATCATACTGTTATTGTGCTACTTTGTGTCTCTTTCTTAATGCTTTTCGGTTTCTTTTTTTTTCTGTTGTTCATGTAGTTCTTTTTCTATCACACTTTAAAGGAAGGGAAAGAAAGAGAAAAAAAGAAAAATTATATATAAAAAATGTAAGAAAGTTAAGTATGTATGTACAGTATATCTTACATAGTTGTACTACTGACTTAGGTCACTTTATAGTAAGGAACAGCTGATGATTAATTGTTTGACCAATTTTGCATGTCTGTATCTGTATTCATGAATATACACTTTGAAGTTATCAATAGCTAAAGCAACAACCATTGTTGCGTCCCTGTCACCTTCTCTGTAAATCAGTTTTGATTGTACTATTTCTTATGCTACTTTGTGTCTGTTTGTTAATATGTTTTTGTTCTTTTACTTTTAAAATAATAAAAAAAATAAAACAATTGTAAAGTGACAGGAAATGATTCTTAAATTTATGAAAATATGCTGAATTTTACTTATAACAAGAAAAATGTAAATTCTAACTACACTGACATACAATTTTTCATGTACAACATTGTCAAAAAATTTAGGAAATGGGAAAATTAAACCAGAAGCTCATACACTACAGTGAATGAGAAAGGAAAGAGCTGAGAGAATGGGAGTAAAACTCCTCAGATTGTGCTAACATATATATATATATATATACACACATATAAAATGTACCAGGAGTCAAACTCAGGACCTTTTGCTTGCCAGGCAGGTGCTGTGCTGCTGAGCTCTATCTCTGGTCCTCCATTTTGCATATTCGGAATCTTTGAGACCTGTTGAAGTTTTAAGTGTGGAGAAGCATTAAAACAACATAAACAAAGATATGGAAAATTTCTAAAATATAATCTGACTAGAAACACATTAGCCTAACTGTATTTCAAGTTAAAATGACAGACACCCTTCTGAAGTGAAAAGCTAGTAAAAAAAAAATATACAACAAGCTTTTACACACAATATTTTGACCATTCACTGTAAGTTTAAAGAAGAAAAAATTTGCACCTATTGAATTCTGTTTACTAGGTTTGACTTTGGCTGTAGTGTACATTAGCGATTCCAGGACTATATTCTGCATATTGTAGGACGAAAGAAATCAGCAAATACACTGTGGATAATGCAAACCATGTTTGTCACTGTTAGTGAAGGGAAGTATAAACACAGAAAGGGAGAGGACTAGTGTGGTGGAAAATAATATTCTTGCTACTAAGAAACGGACCTGAAGGGTTTAACTGTAAAAAGGCATTGTGTCTTAAGGAAGACAAATGATTGATAAAGGGAACAGCACAAGCCTGAGAACAAACCCGTTCTTTTCTAATTTGGATGCCTTGTATGTTTTACTTCTCTGAAACCCTGGTTAGAACTTGTAGAACAATGTTCAAAAGCAGAAACGAAAGTGGACAGCCTTATCTCCTCTGTAATCATTAACCATTTAGCTCTGGTTTTTAATTTAAAAAAAATTCTGATTGACATAATATTGTATACGTTTATGAGGAACCATGCGATGTTTTGATTGATGTATACATTGTGTAGTGATCAAGTCCATTCCACACAGCAAGACAAATACTTCATGGTCTCAATGAAAAAGAGGGTGGCTATGGTTAACAACAATGTAACTTATTTTTGTGCATTTTTATAAATACTCTTTATCATGTTGAGGAATTCTCACTCCATCCCCACTTTTATGAATGTTTTTTTACAATGATAGGGAGCTGGATTTTTGTCAAACACCTTTCCTTCACCTCTTCAAAAAATTATCTTTTTTATTTTTTCTATTAATATAATGTACTTTCCCTTGTCCCGTCTGTTCTTTGCTTCTGAACAGATTTCCTTCATGTCTCTTAGTTTATATTCCCACCCTCAGGTTCTTACACCAGTGACACAATACTTTGCCTGCTCATGTACCGCTGATTTATTTCACTTATGAGTATGGACTTCAGTTTTGACCATTTGCCTACAAAGTCCCCAAAACTATCTTTCTTTATAGCTGAATAATATTCCATTATATAAAAATGCCACAGTTTTTAAATCCAGTATTCTGAGGAGAAAAGAAAGAGGCAAAAATGTATGTATGTATATATGTAGATACATATGTGCAGGAGGGCTAACATGGTTCTACTATTGTATTATGTCACTTAATGCTAAGGAATAGTTGATGACGGGTTATTCGATCAGTCTTGTATGTCTGTATGTGTTATCCTGAACACACACTTTGAAGATATCAATATGCAATGCAGCAACTATTGTTGGTTTTCTGTTGCTTTGTCTGTAATTCAATTCTGATCATACTGTTATTGTGCTACTTTGTGTCTCTTTCTTAATGCTTTTCGGTTTCTTTTTTTTTCCTGTTGTTCATGTAGTTCTTTTTCTATCACACTTTAAAGGAAGGGAAAGAAAGAGAGAGAGAAAAAAAGAAAAATTATATATAAAAAATGTAAGAAAGTTAAGTATGTATGTACAGTATATCTTACATAGTTGTACTACTGACTTAGGTCACTTTATAGTAAGGAATAGTTGATGATTAATTGTTTGATTAATTTTGCATGTCTGTATCTGTGTTCTTGCATATACACTTCGAAGTTATCAATATGTAAAGCAACAACCATTGTTGATTCCGTCACCTTGTCCGTAAATCAGTTTTGATTGTACTATTCTTATGCTACTTTGTGTCTGTTTGTTACTATGTTTTTGTTCTTTTACTTTTAAAATAATAAAAAAAATATATAATGTACTATGTTGACTGACTTAATTAATATAATAATTAATTATCTCCAAGTTCTCAGGAAAAAATCCCACTTCATCATGATGAATAATCACTTTAACATGCTGCTTGATTTGATTTGCTATTTTTTGAAGATTTTTGTTGAATTCATTTTCATTAGATCATAAAAATTCTTAAATTTAATGTAGTATCTTTAAATTATGCTTTTACTTCATGTTGTTTACAAAAGGTAACATCATGGAAGTAAAAACATCAGTTGTATTTGTATAAGATATTTATGGTACACATAAACAATAAGGAATACGTTTTCTGAATATGTAATAAAGAATTTCTAATATGGATAAAGCCCTATATATTGTACCAAAAGCTAGTAAATGAATTCAGCAATGTTGCAGAATACAAAATCAATATACAGTAATCATTTATATGTCTATTTACTAACAATGAACTCCTTAAAAAAGAAATCAAGACAATTTTATTTACCGCAGCATCAAGGAGAATAAAACAGTCAAGAATAAAGTTAACCAAGATGGTGAAAGATCTGTATTCTAAAAACTGTTAAGACAATGATAAAGAATTAAAGGAGGTAAATGGAAAGTCATCTTATTTTGATATATTGGAATGACTAATATTCTTAATGTAGTCATACTGTAGAAAGAGATCTACCCATTCAATGAAATCATATCAAAACTTCAATGGCATTTTTTACAGAAACTATAATTCTATCCACATGCAACCACCAAAGACTGGCTATCAAAATAATTATAAGAAAGAACAAACTTGGAAGCATCATGCTTCCTGTTATCAAACCTTACAACAAGTTATTTTAAAATTTAGAATATAATGATGATCAAACTAGTGAAGAGCTGGTATAAAATGACACTTACAGACCCATAAAATAAAATAGTGATCCCAGAAATATACCAGGGCATATACAGTGAACTCATCTTTGACACAGGTGCAAAGAACAGAGGATGAGTAACTGATGATCTCTTCATCAGATAAGGTTAAGAAAACTGGATGTCCCCATGCAAAAGGTAAAATTGGATTGTTACGTCATACAATATACAGAAGTTATCCCAATATGGATCAAAGACCTATGTCAAGGCCTCAAACTCTTAGAAGAAAACAGGCAAAGAACTTCATGGCATTGTACATGTCAATGATTTCTTAAATAAAATGCAAAAGTCACAAACAACAAAAGAAAATATCCTCAAATTGAACTTTGAAAATTTTAAAATTTGGTACATCAAGAGTATAAACAGAGTAAAGAGGCTGACAAGGAATGGGAAAAATATTTGAAAAACACACATGTGATAAAATATTAATGTCCAGAAATGGAGAGAACTCCTGAACTCAATAAATAACAAAAATAAATGACTTAATTAAAAATGAGCAAAGCTCTTGAACAGGCATTTCTTCAAAGACAATATACAAATGGCCAATAAACACCTGGAAAAATGCTCAGCGACACAAATCATTAGAAAATGGAAATGAGAGGTGCATTGTGCTACTATCTCACACTCATCATGATGGCTACTATTGGAAATACCAACAACAATAAAAAGAAATGTCAAAATGTGGAGAAATTGTAACCTTTGTGTACTGTATGCAGTAATGTAAAAGGTAGCCATTGTGAAAAACAATACAGTGGTTTCTCTAAAATTTAAAAATAGAACTATTGTATGCTCCAGTGACTTCAGTTTTAGGTATACAGTATATTCCAAATAATTTAAAATAATGTCTTAATGACATTTGCACACTTGTATTCATAGTAGCAGTAATCACAATAGCTAGAACAGGGAAGCAACTTACATGTTCATCAATAGATGAATAGATAGCAATATGTAGCATATGAACGTGTGTGTGTATGTATGTGCATGCAAGTGTGTACGTGTATGGACTTAAAAAGTAAGAGAATTTTACAATATGCTATAATATGAAGGAATCTTGAGTACATTATACTAAGTAAAAAAGCTAGTCACAAAAGGAAAAAATACTGTATGATTCTACTTATATAAAGTACTTAGGGAAATCAAAATCATAAAGGCAAAAAAGTTCAATAGTTATGTCAGAGCCCAGGAAATGAAAAGAACAAGAAGTGCTTGTTCAATGAATGTAAAATAAAATGGTCTAAAATTTCAGGTGGTGGTGCATGCCTTTAATTCCAGCACTCTGGGAAGCTAAGGCAGTAGGATCACAAATAGAAGCTTAGCCTGGCCAATTTAGCAAGACTGTCTGAAAATAAAAAGAACAACAGAGTTAGGAATATAGGTCAGTACCAAGGCTCTGGGTTCAATACTCAGTACTGAAAAAAATTTTTAAAATATAGAATAGAGTTATAGAGTTAGGTGATGATTATGGTTGCACAACCTTATAAACGTAGTTAATATACTGAAGTGTACATTCAAATGATTAAGATACTAGTTTGGTTATGTGTTTTTCCATATAAAAAGTGAATCAGTACTTTAAACACCCTGTTCTCATCAAGAAAAGGAAAAAAGTGCCTAGAAACATATAAAATATGCTCAACCCATCAGTAGTCACTTAAAGGTATATTAAAATTATGATAAAATATCAGTAAAATTTTAAAAACACATGTAACGCAAGTGTTGAAAGTATGTATTGAATGGGAACTCTATGAAATGATGGTAAGAATGTAAATTGTTTAAAATATTTTTAAATAAAGTTTGAGAATGTCAAGTAAGAATAAAATCAATTTAGTTGAGGTGGATGTGGTAGTGCACATTTGTAACTCCAGCTACTGGAGAGGATGAGGCAGAATTGTGAGTTTGAGGCCATCCAGAAAAATTTCGTGAAATCATGTGTCAAATGTTTAAAAAGTAATAAACATATAAAGAGCTAGGGCTGTAGTGTTAAGGCCTTGGGTTCAAAGCTCAGTCAGTGCAACATACACAACAGAAGTCAACCTAGTTGAGAACAAAGAACAAAGATAATTAAATTTATTTGGGGCTATTTAGGATTGCAATCTGAGAAAACAGAGATTCAATAATTTTTCAACATAAGTGCCAAGGTTTTCAAACACTATGCCTAAATTTAATGCTTGAAAGCACAAAACAAATAATAGTTACATCATTCCCTTGTCAGGAGTTGTGAAGTGTATTAAGGATTAAATTGTTTTGCAATAAAGAGACAGGGTGTTGTTTCAGTCTTGAGGTAATTTAGGGGAAACAAAGATGGGAGTAAATCTGGGTTGTGGGTTGAGTTTCTAAGTGGTTAATGGATAGTTATGTTCAAATGTCAAGATGCAACCATGTAAGCAACCTAATTCAAAGGTTTGGCTGCCAGATTATCTGAGATTGGATTTAAAATGGCCTCTCAGAGCTGGGTGTGGTGATACACACCTGTAATCCCAGCCTTGGGAAGTCCAGGCAGGAGGATACCCATGAGTTCAAGGTCAACCTGGGCTACACAGTGAGTTCAAAGCCAGCCCTAACTACATAGTAAGATTCTGTCCCAAACAAACAAACAAACAAACAAACAAACACCCTAAATATGGCCTCCCAACTCCATTTTAAGTGATATGAACAAGTTATACTGCATTTTGATTTTCTTGGCTTGACAGTAAGCTAATGGTACTCATGCCCTATGACTCAGAATTTCCACACTCACATCTGTACCCAACAGAAGTGTGGGCCCATTTGCACCAAGCAGTAAAAGAATACCTTAGCAGTATTGTTTGTACCCACACAAAGAAGCAATAATGTCAAACTCACAAAAAACAAAATAAATAAATTTTCATTTCAAACCATGTGATACTCTAAAGCATAAATATGAACAAATTGGAGCTTTGTGCATGTTTTCTGTACATATAATGCTGTCAGGAAGAACCTACACTTTTTCTAGATTATTTCATTCAAGTAATGTAGAAAATCAGGTACACATAAGTCATAAGCATATATATTTAAGAGATAAAACAATAAAGGTAAGAAAATAAGTACCATAAATTCGTATTGTCTTTGGAATAGAAAAATAGCAATTATGACAGAGTCTGAGGGAGGTATTTAGTCTGATGCTTTGTTTTATTTCTGGGTCTTAAGGGTTATAAAACAAAGTCAGCTATATAAGAAGGAATTTTATTGTGCATTCCTGATTTATACATTTCCTCAATGTATATTATAGCTCAAAATAAAGTGTGATTAAAATAAAAAAAAGTTTAAAGTACTCTAATATTTGGGGTTGCTCTAATTATAAGAAAAACTTAGAACAAGTAAAATATAAAAGTATTTGCTGATGACAGTGCAAGGTTCAGTAGCTCATGGCTCAAAATTGAGCTCATAACTAGAATTGTTTGCTTATAATTTACTCTGTATTTCACATCGTTCAGATTTTGGCTTTCAGAATGGGTCATCTTTGTGACAGTAAGAAAGGAGGTTTTAATAGCTGTGGATCGATTTTTCCAATTGCTCTTCAGGGATGGAAAAACTCAGAGATGTTAGAATAAATATTTTTCTGAAAAGATTGTCAGTAGGAAACATGACCCACAGTGAAAAGGAAATATGAACACACACAGGCAGGGTAGAAAGGTTGAATTAATATATCACACATGCAAAAACCACCATTGAAGAAATATTATGAGTGTAAAACATATTGAAATGTTTTCAGAAAATACACATTTCTGAAGATCTATGCATGCATTTTTAGGAAAAGAAGAACACTATAAAAGTGTTGTTTCATGGAAAAGCATTTCTAAAGAAAAGTTCTAACTCAATAGTAAAAGAATAAAGTTTTGGGAAAGTTTTGAGGTACAACTTCTACTATATGAAAGAAAATCAATAAACAAGGAAAATCAAGTAAAATTTTGTTTAAATCAAAAAAATTACCCAACTGCACAAGTATGGTTTCTCTTATGATAAATTAGTCACAATTTTTTTAATTGCAAGAATATATCCCTCAAATAACTGCTGAGAAAACAGCAATGTGATTAAAGCACATATAAACTTGAAAGGATTAGATTTCTTTTTATACCAATCTTGTTTGCTGTCTGCCAATTAGATAAAGATACAAGAGCTAAAGCCACAACAGTAAGGTTGCTTCTTAAAATGAAGAAAACACTTCTATAATCTTTTGAATATTCATCAAGTATTTCCTGCTAGATATTTTCTATGTGCATTCACTTAAGTTGCCTCATTCAATGTTTATGATCAACAAATGGAGCTGGAATTATTTTCTAAGCTTTATAGATGAGAATATTGAAACACAAGGTATCTTTTCTAGTCATACACTAAGGAACTGGTATGTTCAGAATTTAAACGGCTCTTTTGACCCTAAAGCCATTTGTTTTTGTGCCTACATGCTGGCTGCTTGTAGATACTACAATATCGACGTTTATCAGTCACAGTAGAGCCAGGAAAACAGAACTCATGTCAGATAGCGCAACAAAGAGAGTTATATATAGGAAGCTAGTCCCAAACTGTTGGAATTGACAAGACAACAGGGCAAAGGGAGAGGGCCCAGAGGTTATCAAATGCAAGAAGCTGCTATCATGACTAGGGCTGGAAAGAAAATAGAAGAAGCTGATGTTACCAAAGCCCGGTGTGTGTTCCTTTTGCAAGAGGTGAAAGCTTGAAGTAAAAGCTATTTGAGAGTATAGTACAATTGGCAACCAAGGGGAATTAGGAACCATGGAGGAGTGCCCATCTGGCAGGAGGTGCTATCATAGGAGTTGCTGCAAGACAGAAGCTAGGAAAACAGAAAAAGGTGGTGCCTTATGAGTGCGGAAACCACAGAGTTGCTGTAGACACATCAAAGATACCCCTATAAGCTGTGAGTAGAAAATATACCCTGATTTCTCATCTGTGATCTGAAACTAGTATCTCCTTGTTGGATGGGCCCCAAAGAAGCAATTTGACAAGGATCCCGGAAATGTAGTTCACAAGTCATTCTTCTGTGACCTGTAATATAGAGAAGGGCACAAGAAAGACTGTGCATAACAGATTTCCACCTCAGAGCAAAGCGAAAAATGATCAAATCACAAAGCTGATTTTTAAGCCCACCTCACAAATGAAGCCAGCTCCTAAAGGAGATGGTGAGTGGAAAGTATCTAAAGTACCTAGGCAAGCCCTTGTTAGAATAATTCATTTAATATGTAATATTTATTCTTTATTTCCCAGGAAGGTTAATCACCATGTAACTTGAAGAAGTACACACTTGCTGTTTCACTCAGTAGGAAATCCCAATAAGCAGCACTGTACTCAAAGGAGGAAGCGTAGGAGGCAAAGAAAGATTTCTGCCATTGTACAGGATTGATCTAAAGGCATAAAGTAGACAGATGTAGAGAGGAGTCCAAAACTAAGATTATCTCTCAGCATCGCCTGTTAGTGCTTATAAGGGACAGCAATTTGAAAGATAATTCCAATTGTTGGTTTTGCTAATGTCTGAACAGAGCTTCGAGAAATCAATTCTTTTGTTATATAAAGTAGCAGCTTATAATTAGAGGAGGGAATTCACATTTGAAACAAAAGAATTGATTTCTAATTCTAGGTAGTGGAAAAAAAATAGCACCAAGAAATGCAAGAACCAAAAAAAAAAAAAAAAAGCTGTGAAAGACAAACGAAAATGAAATAGAAAAAATAGCAAAGTGTTATTTCATTAGAATACATAAGGAATACACAATTTGTGTTTTGATTTATTTTCTGTAGTTATCTAAAGCTAAAAATTAGAGAGACATACCAGACCCATCTGGAAAACATTTATGTTCCTTACAAGTATCACTCAGTGCCATCCAGTAGAATTTTCTGGCGTGGTGGAGTAGCCGGTCTTTCTTTTTACAAACAGCTTCATTATACATCATTGACAAACAATGAACCACACATATACAATGTGTACAACTTGATGAGTTTGGACAAATACAAACACCTGTCATGCTCTTATTATAATCAATTATTAGACACAGTCAGCACCTACAAAAACGTACGATGTCCCTTTTTTTGTTTGTTTGTTTGGTTGATTGGCTGACTTTTGGTGTGTGTTAAGAACAGTATTTGGGCCTGGGGAGATAGCTCAGTGGCACAAGCACCTGCCTGGCAAGCACAAAGTCCTGAGTTTGATCCCTGGTACCAAAAAACAAAAAAGCAAAAGAACACAATATTTCCTAACAAATTTTGAAGTGAACACACAATATTGTTAATTATAGGCGCCATATAGTTAGTAGTTCAAGAGCTTATTCATTTACCATAACTGAAACTATACATTTATTGAATAAGTCACAATTTCCTATGCATTTCCATCCAGGCAACCATTACTGTATACTTTTTTCCCATGAGTTTGGCTGTTAAAGATGCTTTATATAAGTAGAAACATTCAAAATTTGTCCTTCTATGATGGATTATTTCACTTAACATGATATCTTCCAGGATAATACATGTTGAGGCAAGTGACAAGATTTCTTTCTCTTTTACAGCTG
>PVLD010022228.1:0-29730 GCA_004027595.1 Dinomys branickii | reverse complement strand
GCAACCCAAGTGTCCATCCACAGAAGACTGGATTAAAAAACTGTGGCATTTTTATATAATGGAATATTATTCAGCTATAAAGAAAGACAGTTTTGGGGACTTTGTAGGCAAGTGGTCAAAACTGGAGTCCATACTCATAAGTGAAATAAATCAGCGATACATGTGCAGGCAACGTATTGTATCACTGGTGTAAGAACCCAAGCGTGGGAATATAAACTAAGAGTCATGAAGGAAATCTGTTGAAAAACAAAGAACAGATGAGATGAGGGAAAGGAGAAAAGAAAGAGACAAAAATGTATGTATGTATATATGAATATACATATATGCAGGAGGGTTAACAAGGTTCTACTATTGTATTATATCACTTAATGCTAAGGAATAATTGATGACGGGTTATTTGATCAATATTGTATGTCTGTATGTGTTATCCTGAACACACACTTCGAAGATATCAATGTGCAAAGCAGCAACTATTGGTGGTTTTTGTTGTTGTTGTTGTTGTTGTTGTTGTTTGCCTGTTTTGTTTTCTGTCTTTGGATTTTTGGTTTTTGTGTTTTCTGTTGTTGAGAGGATTAATTGTCTGACCAATTTTGCATGTCTGTATATGGGTTCATATATTTACACTTCGAAGATATCAATGGATAAAGCAATAACCACTGTTGAGAACATATCACCGTGTCTATAGATCAGTTGTGATTGTACTATTTTTTATGCTAATTGGTGTCTGTTTGTTAATATGTTTTTGTACTTTTATTTAAAAAAAAGAAAAAAGAATTTGCCAGCCAGCAGTGAAAGAAAACCATATATTCCATTAAAGACCTAAAGCTTTTCCAAAAAAAAAAAAAAGAAAAACCTAATCCTTGATCCACAAAAGTACAGAGAAGCACTATACACATAACCAGAGGTTCTCAAGATGAAAACTAGGAGTAGCCATTTAGTTTAGGTAATAACATAAAATTTCTGCCCTAGGGAAACTCAGAAATATTTTTAAGAAGACCAGATTTCTTCCAGCTTTACAGATGTGGGCGTAGCTTAATTTCTTTGAATGTCAAAGGAAAGGGTAAACTCAGAAGGGTAAAGAACTCAGGGCCACTCAGATTACACAAGCAGTAAAAATGTGATTATCATTATTATCAACTAGCTAATCTCTTCAAGTTTCTCAGTGATTAGAATGGAACATTAAAAATGCCTCCAAACCACTGATGACAGAATGATTCCCTGGATGGAGTTTTGTGGTGATCTTGAATGTCCCGAAATCATCCCAGGAATTCAAGTCAGCAGATAACCTTTGATGGCTGTTTGCAGTGAGTGCCACACTTCACTCACTTGGGGTTGAGCTCATGTACACACAACTGAATTCCCAATAACGCAAAACAGAAAAGATTGAGAGACACAAATCCCTACGAATATCATGTGTCTACCTTGTACTAGGAGTGTTCTCAGATTTTATGACATTTAGTTATCATAAAAACTCCAGGCAATAGATATGTTTAGTTCATTTTTTAAATGAATACCCAGACTGAAATTTAGTATCATCAATACTAAGACATGATCAGACAAGTGAGTGCTCTGGAGAATGTATGAACTTTCATTTTCTGCTGCCCTTCAAGCTGTAAACCTCATTTTGTGAGCAGCTTTATATTTATTTTCAGTATCTTTGGATTTTTGGATTATTTTCATTAGTTGGTATTGCTGTTTACATTTAATCACTACTTTATTGACTTTACACATTGATAACATGAAACCTGTCCATCCACTGAGCAACGACAGAGACATTATTTGATAACCCTTATCTCAAACCCAAATCAAAGAAATACTATGCTACCCCCACAACTAGATTTCTTAAAAATGTGCATTTAAAAGAAAAATGGAAATGTGTAGGATGTGAAGACTCTTGAAGCAGCTGTTCTGCATAGAAAGTGAGCACACTTTATGGCAGTTTTTAGTATGTGTTCCAGCTGCAAATGTGCAATGTGATCTGAAAATTATACAGAGTACTATTCATTTAAATGTGTAAACTTTATTGACAAGAAGACAGCTCTAAAAGAAATAGCAGATCCCATTTTGTCAATTTTATATTTAGGAATTTCTTTGGTAAATAAGGACAGAACAAAGTATGATCACTTATACGACACTTGAAAATATAACTCATGGCCTCCCATGAATTTTGCAACTTGCATAGCTTACATAAAAAGCAATTTGTTTAAGTAGAACACAAGACAATTTTGATAAATATTGGTGATATTTATACATATGATATATATGTATTTTACTGTACACATTTGTTACACAGACACATACACAGTCAAACACAGAATTTGTTTTGTTATGAGGAAAACTGAGTAAGAATGTTGGTGACCCAGGCAACAATTACTGGAACAAATGCCAAGTTAATCCCTGGAGCAATGAAAACTTCATAATCTACCTGGCATGTAATCATACACTGAGGAATTTACTTTCTCTTAGTTTGCTAAGAAGTTATTTTCCTCCCTGCTGTTGTGCATACACTGAGTTAACCACAATTTCTTTTCTTTTTAATATATTAGCATCATGGATTACAACAGACTTTTTTCATCATTGTAAAAACTAGGAATTGTGTTTTAAGTATTCCTTAAAATGTTATTGAATTCACCTATGAAGTAACTGAACTTAGATCTTGAGGTTACTGTTCTATGTTAGTATTGCTTTGCTTGGGTCTTCTTTTTTTCTTTTCTTTTTCTTCTTTTTTTTTTTTTTTTTTTTTTTTTTTTTTTTTTTTTGGTTTTTTTTTTTTTTTTTTTTTTTTTTTTTTTTTTTTTTTTTTTTTTTTTTGTCTTTTTGAGACAGGATAATCGCTATGCAGTTCAGGCTGGCCTTGAGCTCACTTTGTAGCCCTGGCTGGTCTCGAACTTGCAACAGTCCTCCTGCCTCAGCCTCCCAAGTGCTGGGATTACAGGTGTGCGCCACCACACCCGGCCTCTTGGGTCTTCTTATAAAGGTATTTATTTCAAACTTCTTTGTCTATGGACTTTTTGATACTTTTTTATTATTTAAAATAATCTTTTGTGTCTGGAATATTTTCTTTTGTGTAAATAAAATATATTTTATTTGCATCAACTCATGCTTTGTTAATACTATATTTCCAGAGATTCATTTTATTTTGTTCAAATATCAGCTTTGTATTTTATGAATATTCTCAATTGCTCTTTTCTGTATCTTATTGATTTGTGCTTTTACCTTCATAATTTCCTTTCTTAGTTGTTTTGCTATTGTCAGTTTTGTTCTGTGGATAACACTCAAGCTTTTACAGATGAATGCCTGGTTCTATTTTATTTTATGTTTCAACTTTTAGTCACACATTTTGGGCCATATTTATGTTATTTAATTCCATATGGAATTTTTAAACAAATGGAATTTTGTTAGTTATTAATTTACTGTATGGTTTTAAGAGAGCATAAACTATGTGGTCTAATCAAACTTTTTATTCTACTTCTAATATATTTTATGTTACAAAGTGCAATACATCTGGTTTTCTAGACAAGAAAGGAAAACAACCAAATTTATACAAAATATAAGCATGTGTTTTTATTATTAGATTTGACATAGAATTATCTTGTCAAATTTTTATAAAATTATTTAATTTCCCTCAATTTCTATAAATCTTTTGTTGCATATTGATAAGGGAATATTATGCTAACTGCTATTAATCTATACCATGATTCAAAGAGAACATTGCTAGATCTTGTTTTTTAAAATTCAACCTGAATCTGTCTTAGTCCATGCAAATGTATTGTAAATTACCGCTAAGATTTATTTCTGCCATACAAAGTCACATTTTTCATTTATTTTTTCTGGAGTATTACTATTGGCAAGTCACCCAGATACATATCAGTTGCATTTGTGATTCAAGTATCACGAATGATTTTGATGATGCAACAATTCTAAAATACAAAATATATAGGTAAAATTTTGGACAAAACAAAATGTTCGTTCTTGGGATATATCAACATATACTAAAATGTGGAAAAATTTTATTTATATAAAAACAGTTGTATTCTGGACTGGGAAAATTACACAAATATCTAGTGGGATATTGGGATAACAACTGCAAAAGGAAAATTCCTTTTGTGTGATTGTTCTGTGTATTACCAGGTATCTATCACATCTGATTTCTGTCTTTTAAAGGCCAATAGCATTTTCCGATGATTGTAACAAACAAAAGTACCTCTATCAATTTCCAGAGTACCTTCTCAGTGACTGTGTTACTCCTACTGAGAACAGCTGCTGCAGAGGTAGCAGAGACCTCAAACCATATCGGGGCTGCTCCCCAGGGATTTTCAAACTGATATTATCCAAGCTCTAAGAAGGATCTGGAAGACTGTTAGAGATTATATTCTTAGCTTCACAGAAATGTCTGGTCTGTGAGATACTTGAAGAGATTATAAGAGATACATGGATAAAAACAGAGATAATGGACAGAAGCAAGCTGTGTTGATGTTTCCCTGCTTTCTCTGCAGTTGGCTTCTATTCCTCCTCTATGCTTTACCTAGTTTTCACTGTGTCTCTGTTGCTTTCTACTAAAAGAATCCTAGCATAATATAGATACTTGTTGATACATTTTTATATCAGGTATAATTAAATATCCTTTTAGTTTATTAAAAAATCTAAATAAAGTTGTTGTTCAATAAAAGTAAAGGAAATGAGACCCTGTTTTGTTTTGTTTTTTAATAAAAAGGGGCTGAGATGCAGCTCAGTGCAAAGGTCCTGGGTTCAATCTCCACTACAGAAAAGGGGAAAACAAAAAGAGTGAGAATCGTACTAAAATAAACTCCCAGGAACATTTTACTGGGTGAAGTTGACATTTTGAATATATATTTCAAAAATGAAAATAGATCAGATTCAAAAGCTATGCATTAATTTTAAAGGAAATATAAAGGAAGAACATACGTCCAAAGATAATTAGGCATCAAATCTTTCCCATGTACATTCTTTCCTCGAAATAGAAAGCTAGGGCAATTATGTCTCATATAATCTTTACTAGATGTTATTAAGTGCTCTCTGACAAAGAAAATGTTTTCATTGAAAATGGTTATGTTCTTATGCAGTACATGCTTTCAGGATATCAACATCTAACAAAAGTTTTGTCTTTAGTCCAGCCTTGGCATGGATGTTTTCTGGAAAATATACAGAAGAGATTTCCATTAAAACTAAATACTTGGTTCCACAGAGATCTGTTAGAAAATATGTGCTGGGATGGCTCAGATAATGAAGTACCAGCTTAAAGTAATGAAATGCTCCAAGAGTGGTAAATACTACTACTTATGTCCGTAGCCATTTCTTCAGCAAATTCTCTAGAAATCGGCTGTAGGTGGAGATAAATACATGGATATTAAGATTTGAGAGGAAACTCAAGGGAAATCTTAATGAATAATTTAATGTGTTCTTAGTTAATGTTTTTAAAGTAACATTCAGACACATGGAAATATTGCTTCATGGATCTTGAATTTTGCAAATAATATATGTTTAATTTTCAGTTAATTTGGATTTCCTATTCTTATTATTGAAATTTTCACTTTTAAGGAAACATTGAATCTCTCAGCTCTTTCATGCTCTTTTTATTTTTAAAAAGTTAGTGTATGTTTACAGTGCATAAATGATTACATTCATAGTGGGAGTTTCTCCAAGTACATAGACATTGCAATACTTGTTAACCTTGCCTCTGCCCCTTCCCCCCATTTCATGGTTCTTTCTCCATTTGCAGGAGAGCTTTAATTGTCTTGTTTTATTTTCTCTTTCGTTTATTTATACTTCTCCTATAAGAGAATCATGATATTTAAAGTTGTGTGTCTTATTGACTTCAGTTAACATTCTTCATGTAAGAATTCCTTATTATCTCATTTAAGATGCATCCACTATCCTACAAACGATTCAGATGTACCCTTCTTTGTAGCAGAGTAACATAAATGCCACAGTCTTTATCTGTTCATTGTCTATGAACCTTTCCTTTTCCCCTGATACGTGAAAGTTCTCCAGACTTCATTATTGATCCCTCAGCCCTGATACCAAGGTCAGTGTTGTAAAATTGACACACCTAGAACCAAAAGTCACATCATTAGTAATACTCAAAATGAAGTGTTCCTCTTGCTAAAACCTTAGTGAGAACTATTTTCCCTACCTTCTGCCTTTATGCTGCACTATATGACAGTATCTGTAACAATATGGCCTTAAGGTTCCTTTTTACCTTTTACATAGGGAGGGACAAAACTTCTGATATATAGTGGGAAATTATATACCAATTTTTGTGTAAAAAATTATGTTGCTTATGTTCTGTTTAAATTAATGCTTTATTACTTTTATATTGCCTAACAATGTTCCAGACTAGACAATATACTCATGCACACACACACACACACATATACATCCATATATATACATCCATATATATATATATATATATATATATATATATAATTTGTTTTTTCTACCTGGATGTGTATATTAATAGTGTGAAACAAAGGCATTGTATAAAAGAAAATTGTATTTATTGATTTAGCGATGGATTATGAAACACTGAATAATATTCTTAGCAAAGGTGACATTTAATCTTTGAAACTATCTGGGGAGCAAGAAGGCAAACAGGAGTGCTGTAAAATCTTGCTCAAAACTAGTAAAACAAATGGATATTATCAAATTTGATGATTAAAAATAAAGGCAAAAATATTGAGTTTGAAATTATTTTATTTGATGGGAAATACTTTCTTTAATCTTTTATTAGCTTGTTTACTTTTCTATTTAACAAATCCAAAAAATCTCTTTGTTTTGTCTTAAACAGATATTCAAGTAAGTAATCAAAATGGGGGTTTTTGAGTATAGACTGCAAGTTATGATCTAATTGTTGAACAAACAATACTTTACATCTCATGATCTTGTTCATTATATATTTCAGTTTACTTGATTAATTTTATTGACAGTATTAAGTTAATAAACAATTATTTGTGATAGTTCTTCATATCATTGAAAATGATTCGGATCAATAAGGCCCTTGTACGTTTGCATGTTTACATTATTAAAAAATGAAATGAATAAAGAAAAACCTCGCAACAGAAAAACACTTTGCTGATGACTACTTTTTCAAGAAAGACGTTGGAAATTTCCCTTTTTGGGTCAAAACAAGTTATACTAAGAAACGGTCTAAGGTATAAATGTTGTGGAAAATTTAAGTTTCAGAAGTCTCCCCCTTCCTTGTCTGGAAAAATTTAGCTTTACATTTAACTCTAGGTTATCCATGTCAGCTTCTTTTGAGCCTTTATCACATAGCCCTTGCTTCCCTTATTAACAATCTTTAAGCTCATGCCTAGGTGTTTGTGCATGCACATGTGTGTAGAACTCCTTGTTTATTGGCCATTATTTCCACTAGGCTTTAAACTTCCCGAGGGGAAAAGTTTCTTTGTATCTTATTCACTGTTGCGGGCCCTAGCAGCTCTTCCAGAGACAAAGGTGCAAGGGCGGGATTTATGTTTGCTTTGATCCCTCTTTCCAGAACATAGAACAGCAAAGAGTATAATTATAAATATACTTGTTGAACTTTGCATAGGGGGTTCCCGATAAATATTTCTTGTATGATCATATGAAATTATCCCCATGGTTCAAAATCTTATTTTTGAATAATGTTTCTGGGTAGAGATGTATCCTAACATTTTGCCTGGTTTCAGGTGGTGGTGTTAGGTTAGTTCTACCTACAAAGCTGTATTGCAGTCTTGAGCATTTTTAGGCTTATGTCCTTCTGCAAAGTACGGCATCTGGAATTCAGAAATCTTAACATGACCAGTGGTGATATGTAGAGATACTGATTTCCCGTGATGAATGTATTGATTGAGTATTGTAGATACTTAATAAAAAAGGAAAAAAATCAGAAATTTTGATTACTTTTAAATAATTTAATTGTGCTTTTCAGAGGTTGAAGACATTTCTGGAATAAAACAGAGTAGCTTTTTGTGGGTAGAGAGTATGACCCTGGACTTATTCACTGAGGTTAAGGAAACTAACTATATCCAATGCATTTTAGGCACGGATAAAAGAAAACAGTTTGCAAGCTCTTATTTATTTATTGTCCAACATCCTCCAGGGGAAAAGATGGAAAAAATGTTGAGGCTTTTTGCAGGCCAAGAGTTTTAAGTAGTCACTTGGAATTTTTCATATTTCCAGGGAAATAATAAGCTGGGATGCCAGACATAATGGTGACACTTGTCCTGCTTAACAGTTAGTTTCCTAAAAGAAAGAAATCTCAGTTATTTGGTGAATTCAAGACATGAACTAAGAGCACATTCACCTATCTAATGCTAGATAATAGATTAGAAACCTCATCCTCGTAAACTTAATCATTTGAAAAATACGCTCACAGTTTCAGCACTTACTCCTTCTTCGTATCTTAACAATGCATCACTTGAGAGAGAAGAACACCGTGGAAGAAAGGATATTTCCTTCATTGGCACCCGCGTGTCCAGCAAAAACAAATGAATGCCTGGAAATATGAATGAGGAAAAATGAGCAAGAAGGGAAAGAAAAATAAAACCAATTTTCTTTAAAAATGTCAGAGTGCGTTAGCTCCTTGCAATAAATTAGGGGCAGTTTGCCTACCTAATCCCATCTTCCCTCAAATTCGCTCACACTCTTGAGTGCCTTTGGAAAAATGAAGGACAAATGCACGCTAAATGAACACCTAGTCAAGTTATATCGATCTTTTCCCTCTTCATTTCTGTAACGGATCTTGGCACCTTAATACAATGATGATAGCATGCAAATCTTTGCACAATAACCTAGTTAGGATTCCTACAATAAATAATTTCATTTCCATTACTTTTAAAGCATCACTGCAAAGAGTAGAGCACAGCAATGGGTCCTTATGTTTCTTATTTTCCAGATCAATCTGTTTTTCTTAATTTTAATTTATAATCAGCACAGCTGAAGCTTCCTAATCATATCAGACATGCCAATCCTTTAGAAGCAAATCTGATTTAACATCAAGGATCCTGGCTTGCATTCATGGGGGAGGAATTTCACTCCATTGCTCTCCAGAAGTTTGGGCTGTACTTGGCACATTCACCCAGCAGAGGTTCAAGCCACTTTCCCAATACTTGGTGGACAAAAATCCCTCTCCACTGAGCCACGTAGCCACTATGTAGATATTGTAACAGAGGAGGTGCCCAGACAGGTGACCGGGGAGTTTCCTGTTTTCACTTCAACAGAAAGAGAAACAAATGCATGGGAAATGAAATTGTTATTGAAAAAGTTCAGAACAAAATTGATGCTTTAAAAGTGGAGATGCACTCACCTTCAACTTCCAAAGAGATAGACTGGGAGGGAAAGAATATAAGCTTCTCTTCCTATTTTGCTTTGCATCTCAGAAGAGTTTAACTTAATAGATAAATACCACTGTTCCTATCTTAAGGGACACACAGTTTTCCAAGAAGGTGCTTTGTGGGTATTTTTGGCCTGTAAAACAGATAGCAGATGAGCTTCCATTGCTAGCTGCAAGCTGGAGCTTGTGTCAGGCTTCACTAGGCACACAAGGCTCTGATTTTCTATCATTAAAGACTCATTATCCCTTTTAACTTCTGTTGAAAGCATTCATGCATAGCTCTAGCTACTACCGAAACAATAGAGGCTCCTAGCACGGTAATAATGCTTTTTTTTTTTTTTTGCCAGCTTAAAGAGCCTTTAAACGATGGATTGGCTTTCACAATGCAGAAACAAAAGCTAGTGCTCAGGAAAATATGAAAGGTTATTTCTGTAAGTAACTTCAATTTAAAAAGTAGAGGAAATCATCTGATGTGCGTTTATCTGAGCTGGGAGTCTGAATATACCTGAATGCTCACTTCCTATTGGGGAAATATTACATATTTTCCAAAGGAGAATGGCATGCCTTGCTTAGGCTTAGCCTCAAAGAGAAAAATACTTTAATAAGAATGAAACAGGCTTGGTATATTGATCTTACCAATTTGTTGAGTATTAATATATATTTGGCAGGGAGCTAAATTCTCCATTGAATTCTACAGCAGATTATGTGAACAGTAATTTCTACATTTACTGGTTTTGTTTACACTTTCATTATACCTCTACTGCATTATCTGATGCCTTCATACAGTTTTCAATCTTACAGCCACTTTAATCTCCTTCTGTACTCAGCATATCTGAGTGAGTTTGTTGGCATAAGGGAATTTTGAAGGTTATATTACAGTACATGAATCAACGGAAAATGAAATGCACTGGAGACATGATCAGCCAGTTTTAATTCATTGCAGAAAGTTATAGATACCAAAATGCATTTAATGTAATCTGATCTCTTTATTCAGTCCTGAATTTATGAGCAATTCACCAGGAGTCAAATGACAACTTTGTTTCAAAAATAGTAGTCTATATTGAATGCCATTTTAATATATCTCTGACATATTTACATTTAAGGAGTAGGGAAAAGTGGAATCTTTGAACATAAATTTCTCTTTCCAGAGAAAAGAAAAGCCTAAGAAAGATGATACTTTCGTTCATTGTAACAGTATCTGTCATTATAACACAGGTCAGCTTGGCGATAGCAGTTAAATAAATCCAGCTCATCAGTACAGCTGGTAAACAGATTAGAAGCCCCCAAGATTATGGAGTTTTTCATTTTCAGGAGGAGGTTAGTAGCATCCCTGGGCTCAGCTCTATAAAAACCATTTATGTCAGCCAGCCTGCTCTTTGCCAAGAATGATCAAATGGTTTTGGTTCAGACTGGTCAACAAGTTGATATGGACGATGGCTCCCAGACAATTTTCCCAGCAGCCACACACATGCGTGACCAACAGCAGTCAGTCGCCAGTTGTTTACGAGGCGTGATCCTTCATTCTGGGTCTTGACTTGGCTTTGGTAATGCTGACTGCATCAAAATGACTAGTCTTACCTGGGAAAAGATACGATGTTTATCCAGATTTAAGAACTCTCCTCTCACCCATACTATAACTGGCATTAGGTTGAAGGAGGCATGTGGAAATTGTACTGGCTATTTTTATTTCAACATGTGAATTTTGTAATCTATTCCAAAGTAAATAAAATTTCCACTTTGTATCTCTGAAAAATTCTCATTGTTGATGAACAACAGCTGTACAATTTTATTGTATCCAAAGAAATAATATAGTGTTTAAGCAATATATTGATAGTATGTTTAACTTACTAAGTGTGGAAATTGTCCTCAATCCAAAAATGATGCACAGTACTTATAGATGATGTAAATTCATTTTAAATGGTCATTCTTGTTACTTATAATTGTACAAATATAATTTTTTACCAAAGATATGAACTAAAATTTGAGGTTTCAACCCAAATTTTATGGAACAACAATATTTGATTGGAAAGTGTTTTGAGTCATTGGTCTAATAAATCAGTCATTGGTCTAATAATGCAGCTGAATTCTGCATTATTATCAAGTTGTAATATTCATGATAGATACCTAACTGGAATTATTACTATTATTTAATAGGAATAAATTTTCATTCTAAGAATATTCCAAGCAAACATGGAACGCTTTTTTATGGTACCGAGAGTTGAACTCATGACCTTACACTTGCCAGGCAGGTGCTGTACTGCTGAGCTATATCTCCAATGCTCGGTCACTTTTAAATAGTCTCATTTATTTGGTTCATTTTACTCTATAAAAAAGCAATAGGCATATGTACTGCACTTAAGCACCATGATGTTTCTCTTAAAATTAGATCATAAGGATGATAAGAGGAAAAGAAGATGCAGTATTGAGAGGGAAGAATTTATTTTCAGAATCAATGGTCATATGTCCTAAAATTTTTGATTCACAGAAATCAGAAGTAAAACAATTTATTATAGACAGTCACTGACAGTCTGTCCAAATAGACTTGTTCCCTCAGAGAAAAAGCTTGAACCAATTCAGTTTAAGTCAGGTAACGGAAAGGGTTTTCACTATTTTCTCTTAAAGGATTATTTTTTCTCAGGCCAGCAAAACCTCAGTGTTTAGAAATATTTCTTGATATACAGCTCAAGTGTGCCTTGCTTGATTTCAATCTAGTATTTCTAATTAGTCATTCTCTGTTCCATTTCTTTTGCTTTTATTTCTTTAAAAATGGGTTGATTAGTTATACCTTCTGTCAGTTTCCTCCCATTTGAGCTATATTTATTTCTTTAGATTTCACTATGATAGGATTTTTGTAGTCAGAGGTATTTTTCTCATTTCAAACTAGATTTTTTTTTAAGTAGGATAAAGTCATGAAGTGTTAGTATTATAATTATGTCCTTCAACATGGTGTGAAGAAAGAGTTCTTTTAGGCATTCCGCACAATTTCTAATGAGCCCAGTTGGATAAACCCATTAAGTTAGAAGCAGAGCTGTGGGGATGAGCAATTTGTTGTTTCCTTTGGACACCTACATAGTTTGATCTCCTAAGGTAATTTCAAGGGATCTTTGTGCCTTTTTGGTGTGGGGCTTTTCATGATTATGCCAAATTTGCCAAAGACGGCAAGAATTACATCTTATTTGTCCTTGTTCCTTTGAGCTGCTCTATTTCACAACTCCTGTAGGTATTTCAGCTTTATTTAAATTATGAGAGTGAGCACACACCGGTTGGATGGAACTGGAGGACATTACATTAAGTGAAATAAGTCGAAAGACAAATATCACATGGTCTCATTTGTACATCGCAGCTGAAGAGTTGATCTCTGAAGGAGAGAGCAGAAACGTCGTGGGAAGAGCCTGGGAAGGTGTGGGTGAGGGGAGAGGGAGGAAGGATCGTTAATGGGTACAAGGGATAATTTCTAACCTTCTGTGCCATATTAGGATAATTATAATAGTCAACAATTAACTGAAGATTCAGAAGCTGCTAATGGAGATTTTGAATGTTTCCAGCATCATAAAATGATTTACGTCTGAAGCAATATAAATGCCAATTATTCTGATCCTACTAACATTGTATGCATGTATTGAAATGTCACACTCCATGAATTTGCTACATATCAGAGTGTGTTTCAAAGCATATTTAAAAGTATTTTATAAATGTACTTTTAAAACATTAGCACAAAAAGCATAATATACTTAACAGAAAATGGAAGTATTGGTATCATCTTTATGTGAGCAGTCTTACATAAAGGTAATTAAACAACTTATATTGTCTTTATGTTGTGTTAATAGGACCTAGGAAAGAAATGGTAGAGATGGTGTTTGACTTCAAAGTTGATTTCTTTTTCTTCTAAGTAAGGAAACTGGCCATACTGCTGGAAAGAAGGGAGTGACTAAAGATGGGTGAGGTTTGTGAAGAGAGGCAGTGAGGATGAAGTCTTAAACAGCAGCTTGGCAGGAGACATGCCCCTCACTGAGGAGAAAGGCTCTGAACTTTGTACCCATGCTGGCAGAGGACAGTGGATCTTGTGGTCCTCTCTCAATACCCCAAATCCCAGACCAGCATTTTCCCACTTACACCTGTAAGCATGGTTTCTTGCTTCTCCACAGTTCCTTGTCTATATCTGCCCTTGGCGTTGACTTTTAAGGGACTAAGATTTTATTAGTGTTGGGAAGGTTTGCATTGTTAAAGATTTGCAGGTAAAACAATTTTAAAATTTCAAATATGTAGAAGACACTTTTTTTATTATATGACACTTTTATTTTAAAAGTAAAAGAACAAAAACATATTAACAGACACAAAGTAGCACAAGAATAGTACAATCAAAACTGAATTACAGACAAGGTGACAGGGAATTAACAATGGTTGTTGTATTACATATTGATAACTTCAAAGTGTATACTCAGGAAAACAAGTACAGACATGCAAAATTGATCAAACAAATAATCATTAACTATTCCTTACAATAAAGTGACCTAAGTCAATAGTACAACTATATTAGGTATGCTGCATATACATACATACATACATACATACATACATACATAATTATCCCTTCCTCCCTTTTCTTTTTTTTATATAATTTTTAAAAATTTTTTTAAAGTGTAAAAGAAAAAGAACAACATCAACAAAAAAGAGGAAAGCATTAACAAAGAGACACAAAGTAGCACAATAACAGTATAATCAAAATTGAATTATAGACAAAGCAACAGGAAACCAGCAATAGTTGCTGCATTGCATATTGATAACTTCAAAGTGTATGCTCAGGAAAACACATATAGACATACAAGACTGATCAAACAACCAGTCTTCAACTATTCCTTACCATAAAGTGACATAAGACAATAGTGGAACCATGTTAGCCATCCTGCACATATGTACATACATACATACATACATACATACATATTTGCCTCTTTCTTCCTTTTCTCCTTTCCTTCATCCCATCTGTTCTTTACTTTTGAACAGATTTCCTTCACGCCTCTTAGTTTATATTCCCACACTCAGATTCTTACACCAGTGACACAATACGTTGCTTGCACATGTACCTCTGATTTATTTCACTTATGAGTATGGTGTCTAATTGTGACCATCTGGCTATAAAGGCCCCAAATCTGTCCCTCTTTATAGCTGAGTAATATTCCATTACATAAACATGCCACAGTTTTTTAATCCAGTCCTCTGTGGATGGACATTTGGGTTGCTTCTACAATTTAGCTATTTTCTTTTTTCTTGTACTGGAGATTGAGCTCAAGACCTTCACTCTGAGCAACATGCCCTGCCCTTTTATTTTCTTTAAATTTCCTAGGCAATGTTTTCTAAGTAAATGAGACTTTTTTGCATAAATAATTGGATAGATAATTCTAGGATTCTTAGGGGGCAGGTTTTATTTTCTCTGTAGAAAGAACCACAGGATCTATCTATCTGTCTACCTATCTGTCTGTCTATCTAATCATCTGTCTGTCTTCTATCTATTCATTATGAAGGATTAACTCACAATTTTTTTTGTCTTCTTGAGAAGGGTCTCACTTCGCAGTTCAGGCTGGCCTTGAACTCACTTTGTAGTCCAGACTGGCTTCAAACTCGTCCACATTTTTCCTGCCTCTACTTCCTGAGTGCTGGGACTACAGGTGTGTGCCACCATGCTTGGCCAGCTCACATTATTACAAACACTGAGAGGTCACATGATCTGCCTTCTGTAAATTGAATGCCCAGGACAACATTTTGGTGTAGTTCTAACTGAAACACAAAGGCCTGAGATCTGGGAGTGCTGATATTCCAGGACAGAAGAGATAGGTTTCAGCTCAAACACAGGGTCAGGCATTGTTTTGTCTAAATTTTTGTTCCATTTGGAGCCTCAGTGGGCTACAGGATGCCCACCCTCATGGTTGATGGTAATATTCTTAGTCAGCCTACTGGAATGTCCATCTTCTGGAAATATCTTGATAGACACACCCACAAGAAGTGTTTTACCAGCTTTCTGGGCATCCCATAGCCCAGCCCAATTCACAGATAAGTTCATCTTATTTGGATCAGTTCATCTAATACACCTGGGATTCAATTGTCTTTAAAGTGTCCAAAATCATCTCAATATAGCAGGAAAAATATTATTTAAATGTTAGAAATGTCTGAAAATTGATTGTCAAATATGAGTAAGAATTCCTTGTTTTCCTAATAGTATTAATATTTGAACTTTTTCATCCTTTTTTATTTTAAGGAGAATAAAAACTAACAAAAATCATTAGAAACAATATAGAATTTCAGAAAACAAGATGATATGAATTCAACAATGGTTGTTATATTACATATTGTTGTCTTCAAAGTAGTTGTTCAGATTACCAGATATATGCATGCAAAATTGGTCAAAACATTAAGCATTAACTGTTTCCTTCAATAAACCAATAGAAATTAGTAGTACAATTACCTTAGCTATCATGTGTGATATATATATATATATATATATATATATATACACACATATTTTTCCTTCCTCCTTCCTTCCTTCCTTCCTTCCTTCCTTCCTTCCTTCCTTCCTTCCTTCCTCCTTTTCCTCATCCCAGTTGTTCTTTCCTTTTCAGCAATTTCTTTCCCTTTCAGAATATCTATTCTACCTGTTGGATTTTATTTACTCTTTCAGGTTCTTACACAAGAAAGACAATATAGTGTTTACCCATGTGGGTTTATCTATTCCATTTATGAGTATGGTCTCTAGTTACATCCATTTACCTATAAAAGCCTTGAGTTTATCTTTCTTTATAGCTGAGTAATGCTCCATTGTATAAAAATACCACATCTTTTTTATCCATTCTTTTGTTAATGGGATTTTGTGCTGTTTCCAAGTTTTAGCTATTATAAATTGTGCTGCTATAAACATAGGTGCACATATATCTCTGTGGTATGATGTCAAACCTCTTCATTTTGGTAGAAAATAGAAGCAAGAAAAAAAACATGAGTATTAATTCTTTGGAAAGATCAAACATTCTGTTATCCTGATATTCTGTGCCATCTTCAACAATCTTTGTTTTCCTCCACTCCTGCAGTATGCTATGGCTTCCATAAATTTGCCACCTCTGCTGTTCTTTATTTTTTTCATCTCAAAAACCATGGACCTGCTTACCAGAATGCATGGTAAGAACAGTCATGTTTTGGGTTTTAAAAAAATGAAGTAACAGTTAGTGCCTGACTGTTATGGTTTATGTCTAGATGTCTCACAAGAGCTTTACACATTCACAAGTGGACTTCGGAGAGGTGTTTGGTCTCCAAGAGCTGACTTGGTGTTAGAAGGTGGAGTCTGGTCACAGGAGGAGAGTCACCGTGGGTGTGACTGGACAGGCTGTATCTCCCACCCCAGGTCCTTTGTCCCTACTTCCTGTATGCCATGCTGAGCACCTCTCCTCCGCACAGGGCCTTCTGCCCTGCCTCCCTGCCTTAGAGTTGGCCAACTGCAGTATGTAGTAAAAGCCAAAATGAACCTCTCCTCTTTGAAATTGTGGGGTTTGGGCATTTGCCTCAGTCATGAGAAAAGTGACCAAGAGAGTGACACTTATACAAAAGTAAAAATTCTAACTAATGTACAACAACTGTTAGTACAAACTGTGGTACTCATACCACACTTTGAAATTTGTTTTTGCAACTGGCCAGGAATTGAATACAATCAATCACTATTCCATTAGGTGTATATTAATTCAAACATTTATGACTTTAGTGCATTTTGGTATTTGATCTTTGGTTGATGCTGTCCAAGACTGCACAAAGGAAAAATTAAAAAAATGATACAAAGGTCGAAATTGAAAGTAAAAATTCCAAGTGTCACTGGGGCTGTGGGTTACTGGGCAGTGGTGCAGAAAAGAAAACTGAGATACAAAATTGTGCATTTAATTCGCATTGCAACTGCATTCATTCATTTGACTTAAGGCAAGCACATGATAAAAGTAAAGTGACCAAATCCAATTATATGCATCAATTCTATCTTCTTGAGCAATTATCATTCTTTTGTAAACTGCAATTTTGGCCACTTGTGTGTACCAACCCTTAATTGTCAGTTATTCTTTAGTTTTCCAGCATTTTGTAATGAGATATTTAGCACACAGCACTGCTGCTGCCAGCTATTTACATTGCACAATTGAATTACAAACAGACATAAAAAAATCACGGCAGCAGCCACTCGCAGCATTCTTAAGTAGTTTGCTCTTTCGCTTGGCATTTGAATATGGCAGGTTATTGACATAACGCAAGCTGGTCTTAAGGTCTCGGGCTAGTCTGCTACCTTCCTACGTCATCCTCTTAGCAAAATTACACACAGCTCTTTATTAAACGACATTGATGCAGACAAGGAAAGAAGTCGTGATTATTCTGGTGCCTACTTAGTAGCATTAAAATCCTTCGGTTTTCAATAATATGGATTTTTCAGCTTTTATTTTTTATTAATACATGTTGGAATTACATAATGACCACACCCCGTGGTAAGTTGGTACAGAGCACGTGCTAATTCCTTGTAGGTGCCCTCTGTCCTCTGCCTGCTCCCCACTTTCCCTGTGTCCTAATTCCCTTGCCATTTGAACAAAAGCTATTTCCTTACTTCCTATGATGTATCTTTTATTTTGGTCCTTATTTATATTTTGGGCTTCTCATATAAGAGAAACAAACCTGTGTATCTGATTTATTTCACTTAACAATTGTTAATATACAATGGAAAAAAAAAACCAGTCATAATGTACTAACCGATCTTTCAAAACAGTGTGTGTGCTTCCCAAGGTCATTAGTCATGAACGAGTTTTCCCAAATATTTGTCGGTGCACTTGTGGCAATATTTAGAGATTCCTGCCACCAGGGAAATCCGAGAGGTTATGGCTGGGAAGAGATTGTTTCAAACTTTCTACAAGGAAGCTGTCGTGCCTACTCTTTTCAGAGATGTTGCCTGTCTTTCTCAGAATGGCCTTCAACACTTAAATTGTTAGCTAAGGGATAACAGAGGAGAGCTGGCCCTGGGCTTGGATGTGGGGATTCTCCTGTGCCTGCTGCTCCTTCTTATTAGGTATTCAATTAATTCTCTTTGTGGGGGTGAGGAGGTGCGAATTCCTCATCTACTCTGTGTTTTAAGTACATTTCTTTTAAAAAAGCCTGACTATGAGCTAGTTTGGAAGGAATAGTTTCCCCTCGTATTTATTTGATTGTCTGACCACACACTTTTCTTCTATTGATTTTGGGCTGCCAACAGAAAACACATTTTTAAAATTTCTTGATTTCCTGATTGCTCCCTGTTTGGAATGCATTACTTACACCTATTCTCCGACTGTTGCATTTTGTCCGTAGATATCCTGCAAAGATCTTTCAGAAATTAGCATTCTTTCTGATCGTTCTTCTTGCATTTTCCTTATTGCATATCCATCAAGAGCCATATTCTCCAGTCAGACTTGGAATATCTATAACTGTAATTCCATTTAAATATTTAGGACTAATATTGGATTTTTCCTAGTTTTGTCTGGATATCTACCACCTTCTATGGCAACTAAATGTATCTCCTTCCCACCCCAACATATTTCTGTGCCCTCTTTCCTTTCGTAGATGAGGATGTCATTATCCACAAAATGTCTGCAACTAGAAATGTTACCAGAGGGCCTGGGATATAGCTCAGCTGCATAGCACCTGCCTGGCAAATGTGAGGCCCTGAGTTTGATTCCCTGTACAAGGAAAAAAAAAAAGGAATTTCACCAGAACCTTCAGCCTCTGCTTCTTTCTTATTCTTCATCTAGGGGTCACTATCCCCACTGCTGCCACCTCACCGTTATAGATTGCATTACAAATTCACACCTTGCCACCACTTCTAATGATATGGGTTTTATACAGTAAGCTATGAGAGAGGAATTTGAAAAGATTGATGAGGCTTGCCACAAAAGAGACTGGCATCTCTTCTGGTCATTTGCCTAGTCAGCTGATCACTTCATTAGCCTGCATCTGCGTGGGCAGGGCCAACGTAGAGAAAATGCGCAATGAAGCAAGAGGGGGGGAAAGTCCTGCAACTCTCCATTTGCAAAATTGGGCTTATTTTCCACCTCTCTGTCGGTGTCACAAGGGCAATGAGACTCAGTCAAAAAGGTAAATAGAAAGAGGCTCCTGGTATTTTGTTAGGGGAAGGAACTAGATGTATTGAGCTAGAAGAGACTGAGGGGCACGTATGCACATCGCAATTTCTCAGCAGCCAGAACACAGACAGGCAACCTGAGAGGAAGCCACAGAGATGGAGGTTGAACCGTGGGTGAAGGCCATGTCTTCAAGTGAACTCACTGGGAGCACAAAACCCCCACATGATCATCAAGAAGAAAAGAAAGGCCAGCTCTTCCTTTCCTTTCGGAGATCCCCGCAGCAACAAAACTATGATGCGGTGGGCAAAGGAACATTTAAATATGGTAGGGAAAAAGTTTTAAACTGATAATAATTGAAAACGTATAACTGGAAGGAACTGAGAGAATTTGAAATCTGACTAAGATGTGGTTTTAGTTTATGTCCTCAGGGCAAAAAGGTTTGACACAGTGAAAAGGGCAGAAATTTGAAGGAAGTGGTTATACCATGGCTTCACCCTAATGTCTGAGACAACTGAACAAACCACTCAGTTATCCCTTGCCACACTGCAAGGTATTTTTTTACTATTTGTCTATTTCTCCTCCTGTGGGGAAATCTGGGTGACTGGTAGTACCGTGAATTTTATATATGCTCAAAAATACTTTCTGGGTGAATCAGGTACAACTATAAAAATATTTTTATAGAAGTAGAGATGAATGGACACAAAAACAGGAAGAATTAGTTAGGGAATAATAACCTGGGTTCCTAAAGTACCAGGTGCTATTTAAGGACTGAAGTATGTATATTCATCACTGACAATGAAATTTATAATAAACTGACTATATGTACTGCATCCTACTCCACTCTCTGCCCTGCCCTTCTTCTTTGGATTTACAATTCCTTCCTCTCTACAAAAGACATATAACTGCCATTGTGCTTCAGAACTCCTGCTGCATTTATCCGTCATAGTCTCTTGACTGCTTGTTCTGTGAGGTAACCATCCCTCAGCTACTATGAAGGTGAGTATGTAAACTTTGATTTAAAAGAGACTATTATTTTCTTCTGTAATATTTCTTCTTTCCACATTTTTTTATGTGATACTTTCAAATCATCTCACACAACTTCCTAATTGGGCTTAATTTTTTCCTAATTGGGTTTTGACATTGCAACTATGTAGTTTTCATGGTTTTAGACCCATTTTCGTGGCTCTTTCAGATCAACTGTGTGTTTCTTTCCTTCTCTTAAGAAACTGTGCTTCCCATTGCTTTCAGCTGTAGAGCTGCAAACCAATACTGCCATCCACTGTTCCTTTGAATAATCTTTTCCCCATCTCAAAGTGTTTTAAAGAAAAACCTAACAACAAAATTAAGTCCTTTGAAAGCATGAGGAATTTTCTCATTGTAAGCAAGTACTACACTGGAAGTCATAAAAGAATCAAACATTATGATTGTCTACCTTTCCCACACGTCTTGATGGAGGAAATGCACTTGGAATGTGACCAAGCAAATGAGCAGTTGATAGAGCCAGCTTCTGCCTAAAAACACTCAAGTCCTCTTTGATCACTGTCTAACTTTGCGCCACAGAAACCCACAGCTGAAGGCCATTTCACCCCAGTCACACTGAAATATGTCAGAAAGAAAGACAGTCTTCTCATTTAACCCATTAAACAGAGCATCACTATCTCCCTTACATTCCTGTCAGAGAAGCCCTCCAAATCTTGGAGAAAGGATCATATATTCCGAAATTCCCATCCATGAGTCTAATTGATTTTTAATCTTTTCTGTTTTTCCCTACACATAGCACACCTTACTAGACATCTCCTTTTAGTATTCATTCTACTTTCAGTTCAGCTTTCAAATTAATATATTTGTAACTAAGATTATCAGAAATTCTTTTTATCTCTCTTTTCTCTCATTGACCCTTCCAACACTGTAGGTAAAATCAAGGCATGGAAGTTAATGTTATTGCTTACAACCTTGAGGCAACCTCACCGAATTCCCTAACTCCACAGGTAAAGACACTGAAATCCAGAGAGAATAAAACACAAAGTCGTGGAATCAATTAATGATGAAAACCAATAGCAGAACCCAAGTCTTTGAATCCATGGCAAAGATGTTTGCCTGAAAAATGCTCCTGGAAGAAGCCTCGTCCTCTTTTTTCCCCTGGGCTATAAGATACCTTAGTGGCTTTTTTCTTTCTTTCTTTTCTCCCCCTTTAGCATAACCTCAGAAAGAGTTTTTGTTCCTCATTGCTGCACATCACTACTTTCATTCCCACCCCCCAAAAGCCAGATGCGACATGAAGAAACGATGGAGGAGTCAAACATCATGGCATCTTCCCTTTCTAACAATGTCACTGGCAAGAGCAACATTTTTCTTCTATTTTACTCAGGGAAAAAGGCAACAGGGCTGATGGTCTAGAAACGGGGGCAAGAGGAACATTGTCTGTCTTTTAGTCCTGCTTTAGTAAGAGGACAATTGAATGTTATTTTACTTAGCTAGATTTATTACCCCTACACTAGAAGACCTCAATTCTTTCATTCATTCAGGCACCATTTATGTCTAAACTGCTCTTTAGATTAATGCAGGTCATATGTCCTTATTATCTCTTGAAATAGCCCTAAAGCAGTTTGCGTGAAAATATTAGCGAGCTGAGTAGCTCATTCACTGTTTGTTCAATGTTATTCATTTGGCAATCACAACCAGCTTTTTCAAAAATACACCAAAACGTGGCTCCTCATATCAGATTCAATCCAGTGAGGTGTTGACACGTTTGTACTGTATGGATTGACACTGTGTGGGAGTGAGGTTGAACGATACAAAGTTTTACTGCAGAAGATGATGCTGGAGTGGTTTGAAGAAAATCATTTGATTTTCTAGTAACTAAGGGTTTTTATAATAAATGCCTATGAGAGATAACAGTGATTGAGATAGTTTACTGCAGATGGTAGGTATAAAATTCACTGTATAAGAAAGACCACTCTCAATAGAAAAGTGCACTAAGCAGTTTGGTTATAAGGAAAGAAACTGATTTATACCAAAATCATATTATGCACCAGGTTGCTGTAGTTGGAATCTAAACATCCCCCAAAGGCCCACATATTAGCCTTGTTTTCCAGCCTTTGACAGTCACAGGAGGTGGTAGGCAGTGTGAGAGACTAGTTGGGGGCCTTAGTTCATGGAGGGCTTGACCACGAGTGTCTCCCGGAGGTCTTCCTCCTTGCCTCTTTAGTGATGTGGTGTGAAGTGAATGGCTTTGCTCTGCCACGTGCTCCTGTCATGATATCCGTCCACCACAAGCCTAAAAGTAGTATGTACACTCGATCACAAATTGCAAATTCCAGAACTGGGCGCCAAAATAAACCTTTCCTCTTACAGGTTGATTTATCTCTGTTATTTGTCACAGTCATAGAAAGCTGATTAAACATAGGTATTGTGAATGTAGACATTGAGAATTTCTGACATGTTATTTCATTCTTCGTAAATCTTTAGAAGTTGTTATGTTTATACCCATCTTTCAGGTGAATGAATTAAGACTAGGAGAATAAACAATTACTTATGTCGCAATACATAGAGGTTAACCTAAGGAATCAGCTAAATGTGCTCACTGTAAGTTTATAAGAAGCAAGGAGTCTAAAGCTTACACTGGCAACCAAACTTGATTTACTTGTGTGGGTTAAGTGAAGATTTTGTAAGGAACAGTGGAGCAGGAGTTCAGCAAGACTGGAGCTGTGAATACAGGTTTAAGGCTCTTAATTTTATTCTGTATACAATGAGGAATCTTTGGTTCTTTCTGGTAAGAAGGGTCATCAAAGATCTGTTTTAGGGGAAGCAATCTGGAATTTGCACTGCAAAGTGGACACTGTAAACAATGACTAAGCTGAGAGCTAAAACAGTAGCCTAAATCTGTGCTAGGGAGGAGGAGAAGAAACAATTTAGTTACACTGACCTAAATCTTAGTCTGCTTTGGTTTCTATGATAGAATGCCAATAGATTGAGCAGCTCCAAACAATGGCAATGTATTTCTCACAATTCTTAGAAAACGGATAGCATCTTAAAATATGACACATAATTACCTAAAAATGTCACTAATTCATCACTTGATTCATTCCACTAACATTTATCCTTGTGCTATTTTGCATCTCATACTGTACTTCAATAAAGAAACTATTTTATTATGTTAGACATTATTTTCTTGAAATGCAAATTCATACGCAATTTATTGGAGAAAGCAAAGAAATCTTGGTCCCCTTTCCCAATTTCTCCCAATGATAATTCTTATAAAATTATAGTACCATATCATAACCAGAATACTGACAGTGATCCATTCTAATGATCTTATTCATGTTTTCCAAGATTTATTTATAACCCATGGATTTAAAAATTTTTAGAAATTCTTTATTACATAAGGCTAATATGTTTGTATCGTTAGTTTCTACCCTAAATCCCCATCAGCTGGTCTGTTCACAAGGAGAGTTCAAGAATCTTGCTGAATGCATCATCTACCAGTGCTTTTTTCTTCTAGACCTCAAACCAATAGTTTTGAAACTTTGTTGTAGAATCTTACTTCTGGTGGTCCAAACCCATTAAAGCTTTCTTCCACCTGGCTATTTTATCTTCATGTTTTAGGGAAATTTTTAGATATTTTTGTTTTTTTGTTCAAGTAAATACAGTCCATTGCTCTATTGGAATGGGTCTCACTTTCAGAAACCCAGGTGGTGTATTGATCCATGTTCTTCACTCCTATGTGGACTTGTCTACTCAAAGGCCTATAAATGCATTGAACCAGACCCACCCAGGATTTTTTAAATTCATATTGAGCAGTGTGACTCTGAGTGATGCTTTAACCCTCCCAGGACCCAATTTTGTTGCTTCATCCACTGATTTTATAGCTTTATTGAGATCTATCTGACAAAAGAAAATTATATAGATTCATGGTGGAGGGGATATTTTGCTATACCTATATATATTGTGAAATTCCTACCACTCTAAAGACATCTAACATAATAACAACATCATAAAGTTACCATTTTGGGGGGAAAGGAAACAGCTAAAATTTACTCTTGGCAAATTTCAAATATACAATATAGAATTAATAACTATAGGCATCATGTGTTATGGTTTAAATTTAAGCTGTCTTCCCCTAATGAGTATAGCACCCCACTCATGGATGAGTTCAGTGGCTGAGTGCCCGTGAGGCAGGGCCTAGCTGGAGGCAGTCACTGGGGACGTGACCCGGAAGGAGCCTTCTTAGCCCTGGCCTCTCCTTCCTGTCTCTGCATCCTCATTGCCATTGATGACTCGCTGTCCTTGATTAGGTCTTTCTACCACGCTGTTTGTGCCCTGAAGGCTGACAAATTTAGCCTTAATCCAGTGGAAACTGAATCAAGTAATCCTCTCCTCGTTCACACTGGAAGCACTGGGTATGTTGTCCAAGAGCCTGGAAAGTGACTGATATACCATGCTCTACTTTGGATCTCTAGAACTCATTTGTCCTGCATAATTTGAATCATATTTATAAGTTTTGATCAGCACCTCTCCATTTCTCCCATCTACGGGTCCCTGAGAAGTATGATTGTGTTCTCTTCTGTAAGTTTTAACTCTTTTAGAGTGCACATGTAAGTGAGATAAATATGTGTATTTCTGTGCCTGGCTGTATCACTTAATACCTGCCCTGAAGTATCATTCCTGTTGTCACAAAAGAGAAGGTTTGCTTCAGTGTAGAGGTTGAATAGTATTCCTGTGTGTTTGCGTTTCACATTTTTGTTATCCAGTAATCCATTGGTGTACATGTCAGCTGATTCTGTACCTGGCCACTGAAAATAATACTGCAGTGAACATCAGAGTACACACATGTCTTTGACATGCTGATTTAATTCTTTTGGGTATATATCTACTGGCAGAATTGCTGAATCATATGATGATTCTAACAATTTTCTGAGGATTGTCCACAGTACTTTCTATAATGGATCAACCTATTAATAATCTCACCACAGGGGCTGGGGATATAGCTCAGTGGAATAAGAGCCTGCCTAGCAAGCTCAAGGTCCTGAGTTCGATCCCCAGTACCGCCAAAAAAAAAAAAATAATAATCTCACCACAGTGTATAAGTTCTCACTTTTCTGTACCTCTTTGCTAATACTTTTCACATTTTGTGCTTTTGATAGTAGATATGAAATAGATAATAAACATGAAATGATATCTCTTTGTGGTTTGGTTTTGTATTTGACTGGTCACTAGTGATGCTGAGCACTTTTCATACACCTCTTGGTCACATGAATATGTACCTTTGAGAAGCATCTATTCAGGTCCTTTGCTCATTTTTTTAAGAATCAGATTTTATGTATATATATATATTTTTTTTTTTATATGAATGCCTTGTCAGGTATATAATCTGCCACTATTTCTTCCATTCAGTATTTTGCCTCTTCTTTCTGTTGATTACTTACTTTGCTGTGTATATGTCTAGTATTGCAGTACCATTTGTTTAGTATTCTCATTTGCCTATGCTTTTGAGGGTCTTACCAAATGAATTATTATCCACGTGAATATTAAAAACTGTTGCCCTATGTTTCTTTTAGGAGTTCTACATTATCAGGCTTTAAATTTAAGTCTTTAATCTATTTTGTGATTTTTGTATATAGCATGAGACTGAATGACAGTTTTTCTATATGTCACCATGTGATTTCTGAGCACCACTTGTTGAGGAGACTATGCTTTACCTATTGCGTGTTCTTGTCACTTTGGTTGAATAAGAAATGACCATACATGTGTGGATTTATTATTTTGGGGGTTTTTGTGCTATTGTATTGGTCTATATGTCTGTTTTATGCCAATATCATATAGTTTTCATTACTATACCTTTGTACTACATTTTGAAATCTGGCAGGATGATATCTCCAGCTTTGATCTTATGTAGTTACACAGACATTTTAAAGTTGTTTAATCCATTTCTTTGAAAAATACTGCTTTAGTTCTGCTTTAGTTTTTTATGAATTACATTGATTCTGTAGATTGCTTTGGGCAAAATGTACATTTAAAAATATTGAATCCATAAATCCTTAGAAACTGGTAAATTTTACCAATCATTTAGGAAAAAATGAATGCTAATCTTTCTCAGAGTCTTCCAATATTAGAAGAAGCATTAATTTTTCCCAATTCACTTTATAGGCCAGTATTACCCTGATAACAATCAAAAACTGAGTGATTACCAAAAAGTAACACACCAATGACCTGGAAAAATTTTTAACAGACTACTATCAACAGATTACTATCAAAAATTATCAAGAGGACAAGAAAAGGATTATATGTCAAGATCAAATGGGATTTAACCATAGACTGTTTTATGTACAAATTAAGAAGTGTGATACATTATATTAGCTCAATGAAGGGTTAAAACCATATTATCATATCAGTAGGTGTGGATAAACATCTTAGAACATTTTATATCCATTATGATAAAATCAAATTAGATATAGAATGAATTAATATAGGATATGAAAGGAATATAGGTAGAAAAGAAATAAACCTAAGCATAACAGGCAAAGATGCTCACTCTTAACATTTATATCCCATACAGTACTAATTGTCCTAAACAGAGAGAGGGGCAAATAGAAAGAAGAGAGGAGAGAGGGAGGGGTGGACAGGGAGAAATAAAGAAAAGAAAGAGAAGGAACAGCCAATTGGAGAAGAAGCAAAATTGTTTTCTTTGCATGTAACATGTTCTTATATATAGAAAATCATGAGGAGTTCACCAAAATCTGTTAGAATTAATTCAGAAGTAAATTTGAACTAAACTAATTCAACTACTTTGTAGGATAAAAAATCAAGACACAAAACATAGTTCTTTCTATACACTAATGTCTTATGTCTTATTGCTGAGACAAAACACATCACACCCCAGGTTAAAGGAGGTGTATCAGTATTTACTAGAGAAACAGATATAACACAAGATATGCAAATATATAAGAATTTACAAGATTAGCTTACAGTGCCCACACAGAGTCAGATGTGCACAAGTGTGGAAGGTCTGCCAGCACAATGGAGACAAAAGGATTCGGTCAAAGGTGTGGCATTCTCTGCAGTATCCACAGCAAGTCTGTATCAGGAGGCCAGTGGGTCTGCACTGAAAGACTAAAGAGTCTACGCCTGTGCTGGAAGGCTGAAGGATCTAGGCTGGAAGCTGATAAGTCTGCACTGGAAGCCAGAAGACGATGTCCAAACTGAAGGTGAAGACCGGAACTCCTCTGAAGAAAAGGAAGAAGACCCATCCTTCTGCATTTCCTCTTTATACTGTCGAGGTGACAAGCTGCCTTACAGTGGGTGTTCCACACTCTAGGGTGTGAAATTGCTGAGCCAATTTAGTTGAGCTCCTCTTACTGAAATTGACATGATCAATCAGCCCTCACAGGAGGAAAGATTTATTTGACTCACAGTTTGTAGAGGCTTCTGCTCACAGGTGACTATCTCTAGGGCAGGGTGGGATGGCAGAGGACCACTGAAGAGGAGAAATAGTTCATGGCAGGCAAAAGCAGACTGCAGCAAGGCAGAAAGTGGAAAGTAAAAGTGACCAGTAACAAGCAACGATCTCAGCAGCTCTTCCCATCCCTTATATTTTATCCAGCCTACCTGTCCTTAGGGCAGGTAGAACTCACTCCCTTAATTTCAGCAACACACTATGAATCAACACCAACATCACATCCTTAATCTCAGCACTGCACATGCTGATCCAGCCACCTCCAAAACGCACTGCCTATGACATCACTGGGCTTTGGGGGAGCATGTGCACACAGGTTCTCACACCTAATGATGAAGTATCCAAAGAAGAAATTAAAAAAAAAAAAAGTTTCATTTACAAACATTCAGTTAAGTGCTTAGGAATTAATTTAACCAAGAAAGTGAAAAATCTGTACAGGGAAAACTATATAACACTAATGTAAGGGATGGAAGAAGACATCCATAAATCTAAAGATATCCCTTTATCTTTCAACTGTGATGATAGGGGAAGCCAACTGCACTTTCTCCCCTCTTCACTCTTGTTTTATACCACTTCCTATTCTCTCAGCCATCCAAGCCTCTCATTTTATCTGTTAATATACCCTAAACCATCCCTTAGGGGAGGAACGATGGGCTCCTACCCTGCTCGCACAGATAACAAACATGAGTAAATGCGTGAATGCTTCGAGTTTGGATTGGGAGCGACTAAGGTTGCTGGTCCGTAGGAAAAGCACTAGATCCTGGAGGCAGACTGTCTGGATTGCAATCCAGGAGCTGCCCATTACTGGCTATGTGATCTTGGCAAACTAACTTCCACCTCTCCACCTTTCTATTCATTTGTGATGTGTGGATGGTAACAATACCTTCACCACATCATTTATTTACATGTTATACGTGCTAGGATAAAGAGCACAGTGCTTGGCACACAGCAAGTACTGACCCTTAGTGTTACACCTGGAAATGTCCTAGCTATCAATGACAAGTTGTATTCATATAGCACCTTTTAGGTCTCCTGGTCCTGAAAACACTTTTGAAAATCACCTTCTCACTTCCCAAGTCTGTCCTTTTTTTTTTTTTTTCATAATTGATGATTTAATAGATAATATAGTAAAATGTTTAAACTTGAAACTTTTTGTTGAGAATTTCTAGAAATATGGTTGTGGTCACTGGTGTCTGCATTTGTTTTCAAAAGGGGGAAAGAAAGAAGTTTAACTGGACATACCTTGTGTCTGGTTTTGTGGTAACACTTCAGAACTGGTTACTCAGTAGCTGTAAAAACAACACTTTGGAGCAGACACCAAGTACTGCATTATTCAGAAGAAGTTCTATGACACAGAATAACTAACTTTTCCCAGTTCACAGGTTTAATCCCTAGTAGGTCAAAAGTAGAACACAGTGATTTTTACAGTGCTATATCTTTTCCCTTGTACTTATTCTGTGTTGTACTTGAGAATCTGTAGTAAAAAGAAAATGATGCTTTCCATTTCTCCCAACAAAAAGGGTTAAATGGTGATAGGTTAATCAACACTTTAATACAATAAAAACTGAAACTGAAGAATCTGGTGGCCATTTTGTGGGAAAATACTTTTATTTTTTATTTTTATTTTTTATTTTATTTTATTTTATTTTTTTTTATTTTAGAAACATAAAAGTACAAAAACATATTGACAAACAGACACCCATTATCATAGAAAATAGTACAATCACAACTAATCTATAGACAAGGTGATATGGTCTCAACAGTAGTTGTTGCTTTATCCATTGATATCTTCGAATTGTAGATGTATGGACCCATATACAGAC
>PVLD010022227.1:0-29726 GCA_004027595.1 Dinomys branickii | reverse complement strand
GAAGGTTCCAAGGTGCCAGTCTATCCTTTGGGGCTTTCTGCGCGGCCCGCCCGATGCGCACGAAACGTGAGACCGCTGGGCGTTGCCGCCGCCAGAGAGCCGATCTCCGTCGGGAGTCGCCGGAGAGCTGCGCCGGGTCGGGGGGCGGGAGGGATCGAGCCGTCTGTACTCTCGGGGCGCTAGGACCCAGCAAATCCCTCTCTCCGCTTCCGGCGGCGTCTGGGGCCCTCCGCGCGGCTCGCCCGACACGCGCGAAAGGTGGGACTGCCGGGCGTCTCCGCTGCCAACAAGCCGATCTCCGTCGGGAGTCGCCGGGGGGCTCACACTTGAATTTTTGTGTGAAAGGAACACATCTCCTTTGCTGATGTTGAATGTCTGTCAACTTCTGATCAACTCACTCCTAGCTGAAATGACCATATCTCTGCAAAGCTGGACATTTAAAATCTGGACTTGGAAAGGCAAAAAAAAAAAAAAAAAAAAGGCTTATCCAGCTTTTAAGAAAGTGAGAGTCTCAGTGTATCTGGAATATGACCTTAGAGCAGGATCTTGGAGAGCACAGGGGGAGAAAGGCAACTGGGGAAGTGGGCAGAGACAAGCAGCCCCGGCTCTTTGCCCAGAAATGAATGAGACCTAGGGGGCTAGGCCCTGCAGGCGTAGTGCTGCACTGGGGACGGATTCATCCATCTGTGCATGGCGAGCCAGCTGCAGCGAGCCAAGCACAGAGGAAGAAGGACCAGGCACAAAGCTGCTCCAGAGCCCAGGTAGTCTCAGCCACCCTGGTCTTCTGTGCTGCATCCCAGCTGGTGAAAGACCTGTTTTTCTATCTCTAGGGATGCAGACATCTCAGACCCACGTGTCCACAGGGACCCTGATGGTGGCAGCAGGCAGGATGGGGCAGGGTGGGGAGCAGGAGCAATGGGCTCTAGCGAGTGTTCCCGCACCACAGACTCCAGCCTCTCCCTCCGTTCCTTCCCCACCCACTAGCTGTTGCCCTGTGGAAGATGGTCCCCAAGTCCCTGGGCCTTCCACTGTCCCAAGAAAATGAAAAGATGAATTTTTGTGTGGAAACAATACTTCCGAGGCAGACTCTTGCTGTGAGTATCCAAACAGACGTGTCCCCTGGCTGAAACTGTCCTGTGGGTTGCCCACCTGTTGGCTGGAACAGCCTGATCTCTCCTCTCATCCCGCCAGGCCCTACCACTAAGCTTGGAAAAGGGAATTTGCAAGAGAGGCTCAGTGTAGAGAACTCTTTGAGATTAGCAACTCTGAAGTTCCAATCAATTTGCTGGAAGATCTTTCCCAAAATTTTTTATGGAAAGGACAAGCAAAATTTGGAAAACGAACACAAAGAGAAACTGGGGATGTCTCTCTGAAATGCCCAGCATGCTCGGAAGCCTCGAGAACATGCTGTGCCAGACTAGCAGCTTGGTCTCCCAGGAATGCTGGTTCCATTCTGCGCCGCCCATGCTTCCTCTCCTGCTGAGATCTCATCTGCCCTGAGCTTGGCCATTAGCAGCCCCATTGCTCTCTCCCCACAGAAGTCCCTGAAGGCAGCGGGCTGGAGACGAGAGAGGAGAGGTTGTTACGCTTTGTAGATGTATCACAATCTCTGGCAGCTGCCTGTGGGGCCCACCTGCTCCAGTCACAGTCTGATAACCCTCTTCTTCCAATTTATTATGATAAGATGCAGAAACAAGGGACTCCAGGGAGATTTTAACTTAGCTGAGCAGACAGAAGAAGTGGGGCACAGACATTCCATGGGTGTAGACCTGGGATAAGCCAATGCTGGCCCTCCATTTGATTTTGTCAATAAAGTTTTATTGGAACATGGCTACACCATGTTTCTGTGTTGTCCCTGGCTGCTTTCCTGCTACCAGTGACAGAGTTATGTAGCTATGGCAGAGACCCTATGGCCCACAAAATCTAGCAGAGTGTCTGGCCCTTTACAGAACAAATTTGCCCTGGGGTAGAGCAAAGAACAAGCAGGTGCTGATGCCTACATGCATGCGATCATTTAACCCCCAAATAATTGTTCAGAGGCAAGATGTGTTGTGCCTCCTTTTAGAAACAATGGGGTTTGGCAAGGCTTGCTGACTCGTTCAGGGAACCCACAGAGAACGGTGTGGGAGTCAAACTCAGCCCACCACACCAGCAATTCTCAGTGGAGGTAGAAATGGTCCAACACAGCATTTGGAAAATCCTCAGTGGCATTTTAGGGGCACCACTGGCATTTAAAGGTGAATCTCAAGGGTAGCACATGGACATGCACAGGACTTCCTGCAGGAACGGAATGTGGCCCTGCTCCCCCCAGGTTCCCTAGCACTTCTACTAAGTACTTTAGGCATGGTTTCCATCCAGACCAACTCCTCCGAGAATCTAACTACCTTTTAAGCAGAGGGGTACTGTCCAGTTGTCCCTTGGGATGTGTGGTTCCAGGGCCCCCCGTGACACCTAAATCCCCCTGCTCAAGGGCTTTATACAAATGACAGGCATCTGCTTCTGATGTCCACACATGGCCTGTATACTTTAGCTTGTACCTAGATTGCTTATCATGTATGTGCTATGTAAACAGTTGCTATGCTGTGTGCTTAGGGGGTAATGACAAGGGGGAAAGTCTGTGCTGTTCACCAGGAGAGACATGGTTAGTTAGGGTTATAGCGAGGACATGCACTGCCGTCACAGCCCCTTCACAGTCCAGAAGAAAAGCAGAGCTCTCCCTGCAGCCCCTGCTCCTGTCCTGCCTCCTCTTATGCCAAGTGTCCAGGTGGCAAGTCCTCAGGCCGTGTCCCCAGCTGGCCCCGGCTTTGCAGAACATGCCTCAGGCACACTGACAGCTGCGGTCTCACCTGACCTCCTTGGGACAGGAAGTGACATTTAGTGAAACTCTAATTGTGCCCAACTCTACATGAATCATCTCATATAACCCTGAGGACCACTTTTGGTGGCTGCTGCCACTGCCCCCATCTACAGATGGGTACACTGAGGCTAAGCCAGGTTCAGTAACACTCCCGGGACCACGGGGCTATTAAGGGGCTGAATCCAGGGCTCTGGCTGGCCCATCCTGTGGCTTATTTATTTCAGTGGACAAGGACATGAGCGCTGAAGCTGGTGTTTTGGGCTCCGGTTGGAGGTTCACTCATGCTGGCTGTGTGACCCCAAGCTGGCTGCTTACCTCCTCTGTGCCCCAGCGACCTCATCTGCAAGATGGGAATCATTGTGCACATGTGGTAAGCAGATTGGGATGACTGAATAAGCCACATAAGGGCTTAGTGCAGGGCTGGGAACTTTCCAGGGGCACAACACACCTGAGCTCTGAGGAGCACCACGCTCATATGGCCAGAGCCCCCTCACTCTGGACCAAGTTAGGCAGGCAAGGCTCACGGGGAGCCGCTGGCATGAATTCACAATGATGCCTGAGCCCGTGAGGGTCCCTGAGCTCAGCAAGCTAAGAGCTAGCGACGGGCTCCCAGCTCCACAAAGGAATCGGACAGCCACAGCACGGCAAGAAATACTGAGCAACCGTTATGAGCTATGCAAAGTCCCAGGCACCGGGGACAGTGGCGGATTGCACGGAGGTGCAGTGACAGGTGAGGAGGAGACAGTGATAGAGCCCCCCACTTGGTCCCAGACCAGCTCTGTGCACTGGGGAGACAGCAGTGGCTCACGGGGGATGAGCTGGCACTGCAGCAGTGGACACATGTAAATGAGAAACAAGGTCATTCAAACTGTAGCAAATTCTACCAGGCAAGTAAAACCAGTGACAGAACCATAAATAAACTAGAAGGGTGGAACAGTTTGGACTGAAAAGTTGAGAGAAGGCTTTCTGAGGAGTGGTGTTAACTGAAAAATACACAGCACACACTCATGTGCAGAAATGGGACAAAGTATGCCAGTGTCCTGGGGCAGGGGAGGAGGGGCAGGCTGAGTGTTTCAGTCGCCACCCCACCTGCTGCTGCTCAGAACCCTCGATGGCAGAAGCACCACCCGACCTGCCTACAAAACCTGCCCTCAGGACTTCCCACACCGGAGTTTCTCTCCTTCTGGAAGTCCTGCTACAGAAAAGATGGACAAACAGGTTGTGCACACCTCTGCTTCTCTCTGGGGAGTTCTCTGAGCCCTCCCCGCCATGAAACCGCTGTAAAACTCCATCTGCTGCAAAACAGAAACCCCGCATCCTAGACAGTACTCGGGGTTTGGAAAAGCCAGGCCGTTTGCCATCTCTCCTTTTCAGAGGCTTTTGGGGCAATGACTATAAAAGACTATGGTGGGAAAAAAGGTCTGCAATGGGAGCCCCAAGGACCGTGCAGATTCCAGCAGCTGGCTGTGAGCAGGAACCGAGGCACAGCCCTGGACAGCCTGCAGCCGAGCTCCACAGCTGTGGATGCTGGCGCGCGCCTGCGCCCTGAGAGCCCGGTGTGATGCGGAGGGAAATGCCTGAGGTCGTCTACACAGCGCCCCCTGTATGCGGGGAGTGACCAGAACCCTCCCAGCCAGGCTGGCCCCCCTCTGCTGCCCTGCAGACTGCCCGGCTGTACACCGGGCACCCTCGGGAGGGAACATGATGAGAGTTAATGCTAACAAGGCACCCCCTGGTGCCACGCACTGTGCGGAGCTTGTTGCGCATGCGTTTCTGGATCCTCAGTGATTTCCCTCTCTGGTCAGTTAGGTTTCTTATTTTATAGGCAGAGAACAGGAAGCTCGGAGAGGTGCAGCCAGACAGACCCAGAGTCCAACAGTCACTACCAGTCAGGCGCTACTTACGGAGACGGATCTGC
This sequence comes from Dinomys branickii, assembly GCA_004027595.1. Classification (NCBI taxonomy): domain Eukaryota; kingdom Metazoa; phylum Chordata; class Mammalia; order Rodentia; family Dinomyidae; genus Dinomys; species Dinomys branickii. Next base: position 24,951 of record PVLD010022227.1, on the reverse strand, counting down.
AGGGACACAGATGGAGTCTCACACGCGGTATGCTGAGAGACAGAGACAGACTCCATGTTTCAGAGGCAAACAAGAGACAGAGACGGGCTCAGGCTAGGAGATGAGGGTGGGGAGGGTCTGATCACTGCTATGACCTGGATGTGTGTCCCCCGGTGCCCACGTGCCAAAACCTAGTCCCATAAGTAAGAAGCAGGACTTATGGGAGGTGATTAGACCACGAGGGCTCTCCCTTATAAAAGCCTAGAGCAGGGTGGGGGGCTTGTTGGCCTCTTGTGCCACGTGAGGACATGACAAGGTGGCTGTGTCTACCAGAAGGAGCCCTCCTCAGACGCTGGATCTGTGGCTGCCTTGACCCTGGACGTCCCAGCCTCCAGAATGAGCAGCTGTTCTTTCTAAATTGCCTAGGCTGAGCTGCTCCATTATGGCAGCCAAAAGAATGAAGACAGCCACAGAGAGGCAGCAGAGGGGCACATGGACATGCTCTGTATTGTGATGGTAGTGTAGTTTCACAACAAGATATTTGATGGCTCCTAGGAGCTTTTGAGCTCCAGGAATTTTACATTACATCATACACAAAATGGAGGCCAAGAACAAATCTGTGGACTGGATCTGAGCCGTGGGCCACCCATCTTCTCTTTAGCAGGACTTCCAGAAGGAGAGAAGCTCAGGTATAGGAAGTCCTGAAACAGAGGAATAGGGAGAGAGCCTGACTGCTGGACTTGAACCCTAGATAGTTGCATAACCTACTCATGAGTGACCTTGGGCAAATGATTTTACCTCTTTAAGTCTTGGTAGCCTCTCTTTCAAATACCATTCTCTACACTGCTGATGTTAAAATTAAATGAGATTTGGGGATGTAGCTCAGTGGTAGAGCACTTGCCTCACATGCCTGAGGCCCTGGGTTCAATCTCGAGCACAGAAAAAAAATTAAATGAGATTCTAGAGGTGATGCCCAATAAATTTCTCTGTCTTTTGAGGCTTCTGTGGTTCTTAGAAGTCTTGTGGGCCCAGAAGTCATCCCCTTCTGTGGCCAGATTTCCAAGGGGGCCCTCCTAGGTTGTACTTGGCCCGCTGGCCAAGTTGGGCAAAAGTGACCTGCTCCTCCCCTACTGTCTTGCACTGGCTGTGGCCATAAGAGCGAAGCAGAACAGCAGTCACTGAAGCAGAGGCTTTGGTGGCACACAGTGTGCGCTCAAACTTGGACTCTGCCACTTAACAGGTGGAAGACACTGAGCCGAGGTTGCAGTACCACCCCCTTCTGGGCTTGGGAGGGGTCCCCTGGGGGAGGCTGCTGTGCCTTGCGCTTAGGGCTCTGTACATTTGCCTGGTTCTTCTCCAGCTGAGCTTGAGGGTTTGTATGGACTGAATGGGACAAAGTGCCCAGCGAGGGACCAGTGTGCTGAGACACTTGGTCAGTTACAACATCAAGGTCATAGTGGTTGCTGGTGTTGAAACATCAAGCCAGAGGCAGGTGCAGAGCATACCCACATAGCACAGCCGGTTCAGGGACCCAACATGCCAGACACTCAGTTACTCCAGAAACAAAAAGTATATGGTCCTACCGTCTCAGATAGCAACTAAAAGAGACCTGAGAACTGTGCATATGGAGAACATGAGTCCTCCTAGGAGGGAAAGAACAAACTCGGGAAACAGCCTCAGTCCTTCCAGGAGGTCACTGAGTGGGCAGTGGAACCCAGGGAGCATCCCGTCCTCCTGCTTCTCCCAGATTGTCACAGGCAGGCCACCCCCGCCTTCGTGAGGGGAACCTGTAATCAAAGTAGACAACAGGATTAGCAGCAGCAGAAAGGAAGCTTTGAGGGGGAAAATCAGATTATTGGCCATGCTAACTGCCTGCAATGCAGCTGTCAGTTGGCTGTGTGTTTTCTGCAACTGGATCGCCACCAGGAGCTGACAGGGCGACAGAACCACTGTGCGACTGTCTTCTAATCAGAATGCACACTTGGGTACGGGTCTCTAAGACCATGGGTATATTTCCATCCCGCCACTCAGAGTTTTATGACTGGGCTTTTCCTCCAGGATCTCACATCCTCCGTCTTTCTCTCCCTGCTGGCAGCTGGCATCGCTTCTACCTCTGTGAGCGCACGCACGCACACATGTGTACACACCCGCTGGGACAGAGAAGCCAGAACAGTGCGGAAGGCTACCTGGCCCCAGGCTCAGTCCAGTGTGTCCTTCGGCTTCCTTTGTTCATCACAGGTCAGGTAGGGAAGATGAAGGAACATCGGGTTTTAAGCCATTGTCCTCCCTGACCATCCAGAGATACTCTTGGCCACCCCAAGAGCAGCCACATTCCTCCACATCTGCCTCTGTCCTTTCAGCCTGGCCCAGCGCTCATCGTCCTGCTCCCAGAAGTCCTTGACCCTTTCACTGCTGACCTCATCTTGCCTTTGAAGAGCATCTTAAGAAACAACGTAAGAAACTTAGAAGATCATCTTGCAGTGCCAAGAGCTCTGTGCGCAGCGCTGTGTGCGTCACATGCCACCCGGAAAGTGCTTTCTGGGAACTGGGGACCGCACGATCCAACCTCTCCGCTCCACAGACTCCTGGTGCCCCACCTGGCAGGGGCTGTGAGGGTGAGCAGGAGTCGGAAAGACCTGCCCAGCTCCCCTGGCTGTGTGACTTCCGGTAACCCTAAGCCTCTGACCCTGTCCTCCTCCGCTGAGAAATGCGGATGAGAGTACCTAGCTCTGAGGGGTGACGGAGCCTATGGGCTAATACAAGCAAGTGCTTAGATACTGCCTGGCACATGGAAAGTGCTGTTGTTATAACAAGTGCTTGGGAAAGTACATATTTTTTTCTCTCTCTTTTTTTTTTTTTTTTTTGAAACAGGATCTTGCTTAGTTACCCAGGCTGGTCTTGAATTTGAAATCTTCCTGCCCCAGCCTCCGAAGCAGCTAGGGTTATAGGCATGTGCCACATGTCAGGATTTGTTAAGATGTTTATTACATTTCAACTTAATATTGAATGAGTCTCTTCAGCTATCTTGTCAGCTCGTTAGTAGGGCTGTTTCTCTGTGCCCACCACGCCTGCCAGCAGAAAACAGAGCTGTTAGGAACTCAGTATTTGTCAATGGTAAATGAACCTGCTCCAGTTCAAGATTCGTAGCTGCAAGCATTTCCCTAAAAAGTAGCAGCCAGCCTTGGTTGATGCAAGCTGACCTTTTTGGGGGCTTACAATTTGTGGACGCATGTCATGGGCCCTTCCAAGTGCCACCAACAGACTCTTCCTGGCCCAAGTGCCAGGCCACAGGACACTTCCTCCATTGCCCTGCCACAGTCTTGACCACCTGGGCCTCTCACCCACCTGAAGTTTGCATCTTCCTTCCCTAACCACAGGCTCTGGAGTCAGGCAGACCTGCTGCAACTGAGCTCAGGAACTTGGGAAGGGTGGGGTAGGTCTAAGCACCTCTCCAAAGGAGCTGTCAAAATGCCTTCTCCAAAAGATAGCTGAAGGTCCTATAGCTTCACACACTGGGAGGCCTGTTATATAGAAATGCAGTGAATGTTAACAGTCATTGTCATCGTCACTGACATAATTTGCGGGTGTCAGTAGTATTATAGGATCCAGACATGGACTGTGTCTACATGGGCCTGTATGCTGACAAGGTCTTCAGGCCACATGTAGGTTACAGCTTAAGCCCTGGTGATATGGTCAAGGTTGCAAACTCTGCAGTAGTCAGAGAAGGACACAGTGAAGTAAAACACTGATTGCTAAGGACTTTGAGCATGTGAAAACCATGACCATTCTAGCTTCTTCTCATTGGACTACACTTAACCCACCTGACTTAGAGCCAGAAAATCCATTGGCTAGCTAGGAGCCAATCAGATGGGGCCTGCTGCTTAAATCTGGGAGATTGCTGTTGGCGGGAGCCAGATGGGCCTTGAGTTTCAAATAAGTAGACTTGCCATGGGCATTTCCAAGGCCTGGGAACCAAGCCAGACAAAGGAGCAGACACCTAGATGTGAGACAGTAGAGGTGGTGATCACAACCGCAGAGACATAGAAAGGGAGATCACAATCTCTGGGGTGGTGGCACCTGATCCCTAGGACTGACCCCTGTTCAAGCCAATCAAGTAATCCCTCCAAGTCCTTCAAAATAACTTCCAGGTATGAAAAGGCAAGAATTAAATCCCTGAAGTGGAAAATTATGCCATGGTTAAAAGATAAGGAAAATGAATGTGTACTGACACAAAAAGATGCCCAAGACCTATTTAAAAGCAAAAAAGCTAGTTACTAATCCATATGCACAGTGCGAGCCCCCCTTCATCTTTGGGGGCATAAAGTGGGAGCTACACATGACAATGTGCATAAATCTTAAAGCCTAATGGTGGGTGAAAAGAGAATGAAAGAGAATGAGATTTATAGCAAAGTCATTCCTGTGAATTAAAAACACATTCCCGCTGGAGTATGCTCACACATCCATATATGCATAAGTCACACCCGTGACACCCACGGTGTGGACAGGGTGGCAGTGAGCGAAGAATAGAGATGGGATTAAGAGTGGAGTGGGAAACCCGGGTTTCAAAACTAAAAATGAAGGGGCTTTGCTGCAGCAAATGATGACAGCTTGGGCTGTGGGTCGAATTTGAAGGTGAGCCTGATAAGCCACATAAGCCCACAATCTCCTCCCCAGTGCAAGGTGGGCCTGCACCTTGTTTCTAGCCCCCAGATGACAGACACTACGTCCCTGCACTGGGTTACATGGTATGGGCTTGGTGAAGGGCAGTCAAAGCCTGATTGCCATCTGTCACGTACGACTCCATCTGAGCATACTGGAGTAAGAGAGTCTCTGCTGGCTTTGAAGATGTGGACTGCTGTGTTGTGACAGCCCTGTCCCACACCACACACGGGCCCCGTGGCAGGGAGCTCCAGAGTGACAGCCACCAAGAGAGTGAGCATGTCAATCCCACGCCCACAAAGAGCTCAATTCTGCCAACAGTCATGGGTACTTGGAAGAGGCCCCTGCAGTCCTCAGAGACAGGCAGCTCCGCTTCACTCCAGGGGCAGCTTTGTGAGGCGCTGAGCCTGGAACCCACTCCTGCCACTGGCGGACTCCTGCCCCTGTCAAAACAATGAGGTAATAACTTCACACTGATTGAAACTGTTATGTCTGTGGTGATGTGCGACACGGTAACATGGCACTAAGACAGCAGGCTGTGAGGTAGGGAATATGGCTGCACCAACTGTTTGTCCCTGAGAGAAAAGAGAAAGTGAAATAGATACACATGGCTGCCTATGCATGGAAATATTTCTAAAACTGGCTTCAGTAATTAAGTTACTCCAGCTTCCGTAAAGGCCTTCATAATCCATAGGAACCACCATCCATCTCTCCAGTCATCAGGGCCACATCCCCTGGGCCCCTTCCAATGTCTGTGGGGTTTGTTGGGGCTACAGCTGCATTCAGAACTCACTAATGGCCTGCCACATGCAAAACCCAGGAGGACACCCCAGTCGGGACCATCCCAGCCTGTGTGACCTGCTCCCGGGGCAGTGCCAGTCCACTTAGGGATGTCACCTATGGCCATGATCCTCCCTACAAGTGGAGTGTTGTCTGACCCACACTTCGTATTCTGCTTTCTGATTACTTTTGTAAGAGTCTTATTGTGTCCTTCTCTGGGGACTGTCACTTAAGCAGAGCGAGATTTATTATGTACCTACTGCATGGCGTGGTGAGACCTGGGCCAGACCCCTCACCTCTGTTCTCATTCAGCCCTTGCAGAGGCTTTCTTCGGGAGGTGGCGATGTCATCTGTCTTTAACGAAAGGGAAGCTCAGGAAGCTGTGAATGTGTGGGATCGTGCGGCCTGGGAGTGGCCCTGAACTACACACGCCCTCCCCCTCATGGACAAACCCTTGCTTTTGTTTGTGAAACGGCACACATTTATTCCATTCTGTTTGCAGAAGACCATTTCATTTGGTTGTTCAAAGCTCTTTGAATACCATTCTTGGCTTCCAGGATGTTAACACTGCCTCTCATATACCCTCTACTGTTTAATGAGCACATTCCCAAACACTCCACCCAGGGTGACAGCAAGGACATTAGAAGAAGAGCTCCCGGGCATCTTGAAGCAGTCGGTTACTCTTTGACTGAGATTTCCAAACTCATTTTCCACTTTTTTGACCACTTTCTATGTCTGTGCTAGGAGGGATCAGGAGTAGCCAAGCTTACAAGAAGCTCGCTGTCTCACTGAGCAGTGCAGTTCAGTCAGAACCACATTTGTCCACAGTGGCCATAAAAATGATACAGAGGCCGGGGATGTAGTTCAGGGGCTCAAGCACCTGCCTGGCAAGAGTTCGATTCCTGGCACCAAAAATATGCCACCCTAAAAATGACAAAGAAACTGCTTGCTGAAACATGATCTGTCATCGCAAGCCTTGTCCTATCAAGTCAGTAAGCATCTCTGTGCCTACTGGTGGAATATTTGACAGCCATTATGACATATTTTGAAAAGCATTTGAAACATGGAAAAGGTTACTGAATAATGTTAAGAGTACATGGTGTGTTTATCAGAAAGCAGCTGCAATATTGGCTAATGGTCAAAAGTAAAATCCTATGGTAAAAGGATCCTATGAAAATAAAATATGTAAGGTAAATAAATACTTTTGCAAATACTAAATATCTAAAAACTCAGTAGAGTGTGAAAGCCACGTAATAGACTGAGACTTCCTATATTGATTTAATAGAATATGGACCAAAAATATCTTTTTCTGGCCAGTTTCCCCAAAGCAAGTCAAAGCCTTCAGTATTCTAAAGACCTTCCACCTGTGTTCAAAGTTAGCAACAGCTGGTTCTACAGTTATCATGGCTGGTGGGCTCCCACTCTGAAGAGCCGAGAAGCCCTTGGAAAGAAACAGTCCTTGGCTCAAGATGGCAAGAATGACGTCATCGATTGGAATGATAACACAGACTTCTCTGATGGCATTTTCAAAACTGCAAAGCCCCTCATTCTTGGGTTGTGCTTCCCCAAAACACTAATTACCATCTGTCACACTGCCATTTTTCATCACATTTGCTGTGAGACACATCATTATTTTATGTGCCAGTACAAGTGGAAAAAAACTGCTGCAATGAGATGACAGGGTATCTAAACAACAGTCCTAAGCCATCACATGGATCTGTTACACCAGCTCTCAGAGTTTCACAAGTTTTGCTCAGCTTTGCAAGAGGAATCTGTGTGTGGCTCCTGTCTTCGTGAACGCTGGTGGGTTAATGGGAGGAGAGCTTCAGCGCTCACCAGTGACCAGTGGTGCCCCCATCCCAGCCCTTGCTAAGCTCCTATAAAAGCAGTGGATGCTGCTTTGCAAGAAAAAAAAAGGATGGAATGATGATTACAACTCCAGTGACAAATACCGGCTTCCTCAGACCTGAGACTGTGGCCTCTTGCACCTGTGATCACGGAGCTACCTCAGAAGAGTGTCTTGTAAGACATCTTAAATGAAAACTGATCTCAACACATGTCCAACAGCGCCCGTAACTCCACAAAAGTGACAGCCACAGAATAGCCGCAACAATGTACAAGGACAACCGTGACCTATTTTCTCTCCTCCAGGAGCAACTAGAACTCTTTCAACTGACTAAAAAATATATCTCAGTTTCAAAGATATTAGGCAGGTGAGTGCAGCCGCCTTTCCATATCTATGACGAGCAACATTTTCTTGTTTGCACCCTCCTGCACTAGCCTGTGAGCTCCTTGAGGTCAGGGGTTTTTGCTCTCTCCTGTTCTCTGCTGCATTCTCAAGTCTAGAACAGGCCAAGGACACATAGATCATCGATATTTGCTGAATGAATAGTTCCGTTCTGCTCTGGAGCTGGCCCATTCTCAGAACTGCGACCATGCAGACTGTATTCTGCATGGTCCTAAATGCAAGTTTTGCTCCTTCATGTAACCTGGCAGATGGATGCTCCACAAATCGGTGTTCCACGTACAACATAAAAATGCTTAGGCCCATGTGAAGCTTAAGGACTTCTTAAAGGATTGCACTTGGACCTCAAACACAGTCATGGACCAAACTTGCTGAGCATGAGGCTGCTCATTCAGGACATGAAACTGGATCCTCAGAGGGCAAAAGCCTCAACAAGGTGAGAGTGGCCAATTGTGTGTCTGTCAAAAGACAAGGACTCACGCGTTTGTGAGTTCAGCTTGACCCACATCAGGCCCACCCACACCCGCTGGCCTTACTCTGATCCCAGCCTCACATGCCCAAGAGAAGCTTTACCTCCTGATAGCTGTTGCCTGGGGCAGCTGCAGGGGCACATGGGGTGATAACCAAGGCTAAGCAGGCTGGCCGGAATTTCCAGAAGCATTTCTTCGCTCAGGATTGTCAGGTCTCCTCTGCTGAATGGGGTCATGGTTCCTTCCATTGCCTGAATGTCCCCTCAATGTGCACTTTATACTTACAAATATGATGCATTTGGGGAATCTATAGTTAATTCTCAATTAAAGCTAGAAAATGACACATGCTTATTGGGGTAAAATTCTAACATTAAACAAGTAGATGGATTTGGTCTCCCACCCTTCTTTGAGAAGCAAACCCTGATTAGTTGTTAGAGGCCCATGCAGGGTTCCTTCTACACATGCCCAGGGTGTGCAGGGATACTTCTCCTTTTGTAAAAATGGAAGAATCCCACATACTCTCTATTCTGGAAGAAACCTCTACTCATGAGGGCATCCCATCCATATCTGTATCTATACTGATGTCTCTGTCTGATCTAGCTCTGCAGAGAAGCTTCCTTCCTTTTAAAATGTGTGTAGTGTTCTATTGCATGAATGTACCCAAGATTTATTCAAGCAAACCTTTCTTTAGGTCATTTATGGGTCATTTCTACATAAGGCAATAAACATAAGCGCATATAAATTTTGCCTTGTGCATATCTGTAGGATAATTTTCTTGAAGCAGAATTTATGGGGAAAATGACAGGCATTTTCCACTTTGTGACACTGATAAAGTGCTCTCCTGGAATTTCTAGTCCTTCATGTGTGGTCAAATATTCACTGAGTACTTTCTGTGCCTGCCTGTTGCAGGTGTGAGGAATACAGCCGGGAACAAAGACCATTCCCACCCTCACGGAACTTACAGTCTGGGGACAAGAGCAGGACACACACGGAAGCTACAAAATGTCATGTGATGCTAAATAGGCCTGGTAAAAAGTAGCAGGGTCTGTGGGGACCACTTCACATGAAGGCGCCACCTCACCTCCCTCAGAGAAGAAGGGAGGGAAAAGGGACCCACACAGACATCTGGGGATGAAGATGCCAGAAAAACAGAACACTCCCATCAAGACATAAATGATGCTTGGCAAGCACAAGGTCCTGAGTTCGATTCCCATGCCAAGAAAAGAGACATAAATGAGTGAATGAAGGAAGGAAGCTCTCGAAAACCCAAATTTAGCAATATGGTATTCTGTATGTATGTATATATGGGTGCGTGTGGTGTGTGTGTGTGTGTGTGTCTCCTCAGAAGTCTATGGTAAAACATACATTGTTTGAGGTAAAGCACCTTTTCCTATGTGTATTTCCACTTACAACCCTTTCTGTGAGTTGCTCGTTGTATGACCTTGCCCATTTTCCTATAGCAGCGTTTGACTTTTCCTTACAAATCTGTAAGACTTGTAAGCTCTCCTAGTTCAAGGGTAGTAAGTCTTTATCAATTAGGATGCAAGTATTTCCCAGATTTGCAATTTTTCTAATCGCTTGATTCTTCTGGCTTCTTCTATAGAGAAGTTTTAAAAAGCTTTACGTAGACAATGTTGTTGATCTTTCGTTATGTTGGATTATGTGACTTTTTAAACTGTCTTTCCTAAGCCAGGATTATAAGAATACTTTCCAAAATTTTTAGTACTTTTGAATTTTAATGTTTAAGACTTGTTTTCTTGGTAGGAATTGTATAGTGTGAGGTGGGAAACCTCACTTTCCCAAGAACCAAAACTACTTGCAACCTGGCTGAGGTGGGAGGATCGTTGTGAGTTCAAGGCCAACCTGCACAATAAAGTGAATTCAGGACCAGCCTGAACTGCACAGTGAGACCCTATCTCAAAAAAAAAAAAAAAATGGGGGGAGAGGTGGATTCTGGAGCTGGAGAATCTCAGAGGGAAAAAGAGCCCCATCCCTCAGTGAGGTCACTTCCTCTCTTATCCCAGAATTCTTATATGTAAAATGTGGATAATGCTAGTATCTACTTCTGAGGGTTGTACCTTCCTACAATAGACCTATGAGAGACCTATTAGAGCCATGGAGCCAGGCGCAGTGGTGCATGGGTATAATTGCATCACTCTGGAAGGCTGGGGCAGGAGGATCACAAGTCTAAGCCCAACTTGGACAATTTAGCAAGACCCTGTCTCAACATAAGAAATAGAAGAGGGCTGGGGATGTAGCTCATTGCAGAGGCCCTGGGTTCAATCTCTAGTACAAAACAAAACAAAACACACCTCTCCAGATCTAAGAGATCAGTGAGGCTATGAGTGCGGACAAGATAGTATCACATCTAGGCCCAAGAGGGACACACATCCTGTCCAAATCAGAACGTACTTCAATCACAGGCGCTAGCTCCTGCACCAGCCCACAAAAACATGCCCTAATGATGGGCAGGCAGCCTGAGCCTCTTTTCCTCCAAGTTCAGCCTCGCTTTCTGCCAGCCCCAAGCAGGAGTTGCAACATGTGTGTATCAGCAAGGGAAGGAGAAGCAGCTGCCTCTGTTTTGTGCGGGTTTTCTCTCTCACTAAGAACAAAATACATCTCCATACACAGCCTACAAAATACAAATTGTATCATTTCAGTGATTCCACATACAAGTTAAATACTCTTATATTTGCATTCTAAACGGGCTTTGCACAAGAAATAGAAATGTGAACGAGAAAACGCATGCTAATTTAAAATTTTTAAATTTAACTTCTCTGTACTTAAAATGCATTAAATGGCAAGTGCAAAGCACCCTGACAAGTTGAGAGAGAGAAACAAAATGGAAGAAAAAAGAAAAAGGAAAAACTTCATGCATTAGTACTTTTAATGACACTTTTTCTTTGTTTGTTTGTTTGTTTTGGAAACAAGGTCTCACTATGCAGTGTAGGCTAGACTTCAACCTCAAACTCACAGTGATCCTCCTGCCTCAGCCTCCCGAGTGCTAGGATTACAGGCCTGAGCCACCACACCCAGCTTTTCTTTAGTTGTTGAACTAAGTTCAACATTTTTCATTTTGTTTTGGACCTCACAGACTGTGCAGGCAACTTGCTCAGCTCAGAGCAGGGGCTTCCTGAGTGAATAAATCAGTGACTGCGCTCATAGCGCAAGCCTGACGATGCTCAGGTAGGGAGCAGACGCAGGTCAGATGGGCCTGCACCCTCCGGCATCTTTTCTCCTCCTGTCTTCCTACAGACAGACCCAGTGGGACAGGACCCTCTGCAACAAGCCCCTCTCCTCCATGGCCAGGGTCCTTTCCAATTGCCTACAGCTCCCGGCCTCACAGGGAACCCTTCTTTAGGAGGCTCCACAAGCCTGGCCCAGGTCCAATCTCCCTCTGCGGAGCCCCTCACTCTGAGAGCCCTCCATCCCCCGCTCACGACGCTGCGCACCACCCACCCCCCCAGAGACAGGGGCTGCCCCATGCATGTTCCGAAAGCAATGCCCCAAAGTTGCCTGCTGGCACCTGTCAAAGTCACTGAGGAGCCCCCAGGATCCAGTGGATCACACGCTTTCAGCCCTGATGCATCTTTAATGACCTTGCCTGTTCTCAGTCTCTGTCTAGCTGGGGAGGAAGCCAGCCAGCTATTTGTGGCTTATCTGCCTGACAGGACTGAAGTAGAGTCCGCGTCCAGCCTCCTCCTTTTTTATTTTCTTCCCAGACACGGAGGAGCAGCCTCTCCTTCCCCTCCCTCTATTCTTTCACCCAGGTACTGAGGAACAATGGGCTTTGCGCTTCTCTTGTCCTCTGCAAGCTGCGCTGCCTCCGGCCTTTCCTATCTCCTCCTTCCAGAACAGCTGTGTCCTTAGCCATCGCCCTAATTACTGAGGCTTTTCCCACTTGCCTGGCATTCTGCTCTGCCCTTGAGCACCGCACTGGGCTCTGGAGGTAGCTGCCCGCCTGCCTGTCTTGCACATCCACAGTCACGTGTGCATGCACAGACACATGAAAGGTGCGAATGGTCCCACCGGTCATGCGCGGAGGTGACTATGCCTGGCCCTCTGACACCGCGTCTCCTGTTTTGTTCAGGGCAATCCTGGGGAGGGGGGTTGTCAGCCCCGTTTCAGAGAAAAGCAAATCAAGGCTCAGAGGAGGGAGCGCACTGCTCAGGGAGGGACGGGCCCTCGCTCCAGAGGCTGCACCCCGCCTGCAGCCGTGCTGCTCTGTGGGAAGGGCGCCAAGCATCCAGGGCCAGGCACCTGATCCCCCCCCCCCACGTCTCCTTCTTGTCCCTCAATGCTCTGCATACTCCGTCCTCTCTTTCAGTTTCACTCTTGACCTGGAGGCATCTGTAGGTACAGGTTCACGAACTCCCCTTCCTCTTGTTCAGGGTCCCTTCTGTCCAACAGGAGTGTATTTGAATTGCATCACTGCTATCCAGCTGCCAGGTCAGGAGGTGCCCTCAAGGTTCCCTAGGGAGGCCCTTTCCCTAGCAGGGTTCCTGAGTCTGGGACCTAGGAGGGCCCTCCAGGGGCGAGCCCAGGAAGCTGCCCTTTCAAGGACACCTGTGCCAGTCCCAGTGGTCCATGTACTGGCATTTGGGCACAACCAAGTCTCCTAGGTAAGCCAGACAGCACGCTGCGCTCACCCAGTAGACACTGATAGGACAGGTCTAGGGGTGCAGGGCAGTGGGCCTCAGTCCTTGCTAAACATTACACTCACCTGGGGAGATTTCGAGCTAACTGGTGGTCTCCAGCCCTGGAAATCATGCAACTGTGTTAAAATCAAATGGAAGGCCCTCAGCTCAATGGCTCACTTGAGCTGACGTGTCCTGGCTTGAAAAATCCAACAGCTACATTCTTAAGAACTGACTATCAAACTATGTAAATTTAAATAACGTATACCAGAAACAAAGATAACACTCCAAACCATTCACTTCCTAGTCCTTGCGCTACACTATGCTTTTCTCTGCTTGCAAAGTCACCTGTGTTTTTTGTACCCACCTGAGTGACGGAAACCAGACCTGATGAGGTGCTACTGCAAATTTCTTCCCCCTGCATGTCCAGTGAGCTCAGCCTTGGCAAGAGTGCCTCAAACTGTGGGAATCTGTGACTACTACAGACTAGGGTTTGCCTTCCCAGAAAGCTGGCTGATAAACCTTCCAAGGTGCACCTGCGTTTCCCCACACCCTGCACGGCCGACTCTTGGGAGTGCAACAGAAGTGGAGACGGCTGGAGTCTCCCTAAGAGCTCCCAGATCCAGCTCTCTACTGCGGACCAGGGGATTTTTAGAATGAAAGACTGACATGATCTCTTATCTACGGCGAAGCTGCTTTATGGTATTGATTAAATTGTCCTAAACATCAAAGCTCAAATTGGATCAAGACACTGTAATCACCAGGGACCCTTTTCCTTTGGCTTTAAGAGATCATTTCCAATGTGTTCTGAAAAACCTTGGGAGAGTTTGAGAGCCCTTGAGTTGCTGTCCCATGCTAATTCTGGGAAGAGCACTTTCTCTCCCCCGGAGGCCGACAGTCACTCCAGGAAGGGCGATAGAGGCCTTGTGCCTTGTGGTCCCAGATTCTTATTTTTTTTCCTAGAACCTCATTTAATGTTTTTCCTCTGCTCTGCATTACTGGCCCTTACCCCAGCTTCCTCATCCTGGGATCGGGGAACTGGGCTGCAGTGGCCCTTGTGTGGTGCGACTGTCACTGTGTCACAGACGAGGATGAGGAGTGACTTGGAAAACCTGCCCCGGGGAATGGCAGCCCTCAGATCTCGATCTCACGTTGGGCACGTCAATTTAATTTCACTGCACACAAGTGGCTACGACCTGAGAAGGTCACAGCCACACCGATGTATCTGGGTCTCCGTGGGTCAGGGGCTAGGAGGAGTTGGCCGGGGCTATGCTTGGGCCCTGCCAGGCTGAAGTCAGAGGTGGCAGAAGCTGCAGTCTTCGAGTTCCTGCCAGAGCCAGGCACCACTTGGAAGGCACCACTTGAATTATTGTTTGACTTAATTTTTAAATTCAGTCTCATACTAAGCAATGATACCTATGAAAGCCTTAGGATTTTAGGCCAGATTCTCTGTTACTATGTTAAGTATATCAATTTTTTTTAGAGTGTCTTGCTCTGTATCCCCGGCTGGTCTTGAACTTTGTAGTTCAGGCTGGCCTCACACTTACTTAAACAGTGATGCTCCTGCCTCAGGCTCCTGAGTACTGAGGCTACAGGCATGTGCTACCAGCCTGACTCATCTCTTTTTCTTTCTTTTTTTTTTTTTTTAAGGTACTGGGGATTGAACTCAGGACCTTTCACTTACCAGGCAGGTGCTTATTCCACTGAGCTATATCCCCAGCCCTCATCTCACTGTTTTTAAGTACACCAGTTAAAGTCATCTTGTGTACCGCTTGCTCCCATACTGCACTTCAGAACTACTTCCTGTGTTGTCCAGGACTTCCCCTCAGGCTATACTGAGGGTTCTGTCACCCACTGGCCCCAGAGAAGCAGGAAGCTCAGGCTGCCAGACTGGGGGCGGGGTGGGGCAGGCGGGTGCTTTTCAGACAGAGGCCATGATGAACTCGGCACATACATGATCCGTGCTCACATGTACATGCATTTCAGAAAGTGTGTACTGATGTGCTACGGCCCTCACTCTGCACAAGCTGTGCAGTGCCTGCCGTCAGCAGACTTCATAGGTGGGGAAATGCAGCCCAGAAGGTCATGGGAAGAGGGACCAGCAACATCCTCAGGGGCCATTCAGCTGTTTTCCATAGCACTGTCCTTGTTTTCTCAACAGTCACCTGCTGGTTCTCCGCAAGGACCTTTCCCTTTCTCTCTTAGTAATAAGGGACCCAGATTTGGTAGCTAGCTGAGCACCCAGCAGTTAAGAGTAAAGACTGTATTTCTCAGCTTCCCTTGCAGCTAGGAGTAGTCATGTGACCAATTGGGATATGAGTAGAAAGATGAGCAACTTTGGGAAGAGTCCTTCCCCATGAAGAGAGTGGATAAATCTGTCTTTGCCCTTTTTTTTCCTGTTGGCTGGAATGCAGTCCTGATGGCAGGAGCTGCAGCAATCTTCTGGAACAATGAGGGGACCTTGCAAAAATGGAGATCATGCACAGTGAAGTGATAGGCTAGAAAGATCCTAAGTCTCTGGGGAAATTAGGAAGCAGAACTATGCTACCACCCCTAAACCACCTCCCTCTGGACTGCTACACACACACACACACACACACACACACACACTACTTTGTTTAAGCCTTATTTGAGTCTTTGTTATTCACAACCCAACGTTTTCATCACTGATTTTAAAAAGTCAAAGAATGATGGAGAATGCCAAGGTTTTAATGCCCCATTTTATAGAACACGTCCCTCGCTTTCTTGGAAACCGAGTGCCTGGCACAGTGGGGCTGTGGGAGCTAACAGGCAGCCTGAGTCAGGCCCACAGGTGGCACTTTGTAAACAGCCGTCCTCTCAGGTGGGGCCTGGGCCACGTCTGCAGTAACTGCCACCCACGAGCAATCTGGTGCTGCAGAGCCTCTCTACCAACAGTGTTTTAACAATGTGTCTCCTGTGAGCCAGCACCATGCTGGGAACTAAAAGCCAAAATCAAAGCAGCCCAACGGAGCCACCAGGCGCTGACAGAGTCTGATCCAGCAGCCAGGCTGGCAGAGCTCTGATGCCTTCGTCCCCAGGTGTAGCTGAGAATTTGGGAAAAGCAAAGGAGAGCAATAGAAGGGAATCAAAACTTTATTGGGGGTTGGAGTTTTCGAAAAAGGAGCCCAAGCTAAATGGTTCTCCCCAAGAGTGGGCAGAAGAGAGAGGCACTTGGCAGGAGCATGTTGGACAAGCCCAGGAGATGGCGCTGGCCAAGCACAGAGCTGGCATTTCTAGCAGCGTGTCCAGTGTTGACCCAACTCCGCCGATCCTGTGGTGCTGGCCCGACCCCTGGGGTTCTGCTGGAGCACTTCCACACAGTGGCATCATGATGTCTCCC
This sequence comes from Dinomys branickii, assembly GCA_004027595.1. NCBI lineage: Eukaryota > Metazoa > Chordata > Mammalia > Rodentia > Dinomyidae > Dinomys > Dinomys branickii. Next base: position 8,820 of record PVLD010022227.1, on the reverse strand, counting down.
ATCAACAACAACAGGAGGCGGAAACCTGCCCAGGAGCAGCACCTCCCACCCTGCTCCCCTCTGGACTCCTTCCAGGCAGCTTGATGCCGCCGAGGAGCGATTTCTGTGATATTGATTCTCGCTGCCTTTCTCCTCCATTAGCTCCAACAAGGGAGATGAGACACTGCTGGCTCGGCAGAAGGGAAAGACAATCAATTGGATGTTGGTATCCAGTAATTTACTTACTGCTCACAAAGTGTCAGGCATTGTGCCGGGTAATTCCTCTCTGTGGCCTTGTGGCTGGTATTTGTGGAGGACTTACTATCTGCCAGGCACCAGGGTGAATGCTGTTTTATGGTGTGACTCAGTTCATCCTTTCAAAAACTCTGAGAGGTAGGTGTTATTCTTATGTTTGTGTCACTGAAAGGGAAACTGAGGCCTAACAGCAAGGGGATTTCCCAAAGTCACATAGCTAAGAGGTGGTTAGAGCCAGGACTGACCCAGTACAGGGGCTTTCTGCCACTGTAGGGGGGAAACACACACAAGCGCAGCATGAACAGCGGGCTGAGAGATTAAGATGCAGGAACATTCACCTGTGCGCCTACTACCCTTTACCCAGGTTTCTTTCTCCACAGAGCTTGTCACTGTGTTATGAGTTACTCATTGTCACCATGCCACCTCCCCAGGTCAGCTCCATTAAGACAAGGATAGTTTCCTTTTTCTGTTTTTCGGCTATGTCCTTAGCTGTGAGAACCATGCCGAGCACGTAGTAGCTGCTCAGCTAACATAAGGAAGGCTAGACAGGGAAGCAGGGGTGAAGGAACGTTCGAGAACACAGACAGTACTATCGGGGAAAGAAGGGGTGGGGAGGTAGATCACAGAACAAAGCTGCTGGGCCCCGCTGGGGTGTGAGTACAAGGAAAGGGTTGATGGGAAATAAAAGGCTGTGAGGCCACGCTGAAGATTATACAAAGAAATTGACAGCTGACCTTAGACAAGACCACACACGGGGCAGAAAACTGGAAAATTCATGCTTTTTCCAGGGCAGTGATTGGGAAGGGACTGTGGTCACGTTCAACTCCAACCCATCTTTGCCAGATGGGAAAGCAGCCCCCAAATGAGATTTTTTGTGAAATATTTTGACTTTTTATTTAGGCACCAAATTCTAAGTTATTTTGTTAAATACTATGGAAAGGGGAAAGCAGCTTAGCTGGATGAACCTTTCTACACATAGCTATCAGAGCTAGACATTTTTCTTTTTCTTGAACAGAGCCTCACTATGTAGCCCAGGCTGACCTCAAACTTGTGATAATTTTCCTGCCTCAACCTCCCAAGTCCTGGGATTACAGGGATGTGCCACCGACCCTGGCCTAGACAACATATTTTAAAAAACAAATACTTGGAAGGTTCTGGGAGCAACCAAAAACAGGTAGAATCTAGAGGAGAGTCTCCCCTTACAAGACAGAATTCTAGTGTGTAAGACTGGCACATGTGGGGCTCTTGGCCTGTGGGCACTCACCAATCCATACAAATCTGCAGCCTTACCGGCTTGAAGTGTCAAGGACAGAGCTGAGGGCTGGAAAACCAGTTGAAAAGGTAGAGGGTAAATCCTAGCAGAGGAGCCTGCAGCTAGTAAGAGCCCTAATGACAATGAAATTCTCAGCTAGCCACGGAAATACACATGTACTGGGGAACCCAGAGAACGTGGTGACCGAGCAGTAGCTCAAAACTGAAAGAACTGAGCAGAGTTTTCAGTTCCTAACCTGCCGAGCATAAGAAAGGGTGGGTTCAGAATCTGAGTCTATCCAAACTAACTGGTCGATAAGAAAAGAAAAATCACTCTTCAGAGAAACATACCAGAATCTGGGATCTCTACAGCACATCATTGACAGCAACCAGTGGTAAATCCTAAGTCACCAGAGAAGCAAAGAACCAGAAAAATGGGATCTATCATCAAGAGTAAAAGCAATTAACAGAAAATAATCTCTGATATTGCGGTGATTTGGGGCAAGAAATTTCAGGCAGCTATTAACATGTTCAAGGACTTGAAGACAATACACACATCATGAGCAAAAGATGGAAAATCTCAGTAGAAATACAGAAACCATTTTCTAAAGGAAAAAGGGGTGTGTTCTACAGCTGGAAAATATGACTGAAAAGTTCACTAAGTGGCTATAACATTAGATCAGAAGCAGCACAGTTACTGAATTTAAAGAGCAAATTAAAAAATACCCAATTTATAGCATAGATAAACAAAAGACTTTTTAATAAAAAAAAGTCTCAGAGACCTGTGAACCAATGGTATGTGACATATTTCACAGTATTTTGAGCCCTAAGAGATGACCAAAATTGTAAGAAAAAATTTAAATAACGGACAAAAACCTCACAAAATTTAGTGGAACACATCAACATACAATTCTAAACCCAGCAAACCCCAGTAAGATAAATATAATAAAAATGATACATATACAGATATAATGCAAGAAAATTCTTAAAATCCAAATACGAAATGAACTCAACTCCTAATTCTTTGTCAGCTGAAATGGTCCTCTGAACAGGAAAATAAATACATCGCAAGTCTACAAAGACTGAGAGTCTTTTGTCACAGATCAGCTGGTCCCATAAGAACGGCCAGAGGAAAAACTTTTCCATGCCGAACAGAAATGATACCAAGTGGTAATAACTTGAACAGAGAGAAAGTTATGTAGATGCCCAAACTGGCGTTTGTCTCCCAAATTGCCCTGCTGGGGCAGTCATGGAGCAATTATGAAATATGTGACAGAGAAGAGAGAAGCTCATGTGTGACATCTTGTCCCTCAAACAGAGATTTTGCCACCTGGAATCTCTGTTCCCAGTGAAGGCAGAGGGGCTCACTGCAGAACAAGGCGGGGACTTGTGGGGGATTTTTCTGCTCCCTTCAGTGTCTGATCTGCAGGTGAGCTGTGGGCACATTCATAGCTCTAAGCAGCCTAGTCTGACTGTCAGTTTTCAATCACTGCAACAAAACACCTGGCACTGGGATGGATTCATGGTGCAATGCTGGGGTCAAGGGCACTAGGACTAAGGTTGTGAGCGCCACCTTCCCTGAGCAGCCTGATAAGATATAAGGGACAGAAAGAGCTGCAGTCCTCCCTTGGTTATTGTTTTGCTACCTTCTGCCTGCCATAACGTTTCTCCTCTGAGATAGCACCCTGCCCTGGAGCCAGCCGACTATGGGCTGAAACCTCTACACACTGTGAGCTAAATAAACCTGTCCCCCTTTAACTTTGGGTGTTGGGTATTTTGTCTCAGCAACAAGAAAATATCTAAAACACAGTGGAACCCAGGAATTCTGCTTCTAGGTGTATAACCCAAAGAATCAAAAGCAGGGACTCAAACAGACACTTGCACACCGTGTTCACACAGTATCATTATTCACAGCATCCGTAAGGCAGAAGCAACCCAAATGTCCATCGGCGGATACATAGCGATTCAGGGTGTGATCTATACACTCAGTGGAACATTAAGTCTTAAAAACAAAGGCAAATCTGATGCATGTTAAAACATGGGTGAATCTTGAAAGCATTATGCTAAAATAAGCCAAACATTAAAAAGTCAAATATCTCCAAAAACCTACATATACAATGTACCTGAAATAGTCAAATCCATTTCTATGAGATACAATAGTCCTGGGACAGAGGCTGGGGGAGGGAGGGTAAGGAATTAGTGTCTAATGAGGACAGAGTTTCAGTTTGAGAAGATGAAAGGCTCTGGGATGGGTGGTGGTAATGTTTCCACAATGTACTTAATGCCCCCACAAAATATATATATATCTTTCCACAGTTAGAAAACAAAAACTAAACAAATACATGGGAGCCCCCAGGATACAATGGCTTTCCCCCCGAGTGCTGGTGATTGAACCAAAGACCTTCAAACTGAGCTATGTTCCCAGCCCCCTTTTAATATTTTTTGAGATAGGGGCCTCACTAAGTTGTCCGGGCTGGGCTCACACTTACAACCCTTTGACCTTGGCCTCCCAGAGTGCCGCGATTACAGATGAGCGCCACCTCCCCTGGCCCTGGATTTTTTAAATTGAAATGCCCTTATGGAGTGGACTCCCATGTGCCAGATCTCAAGGCTACCCATGCGTCCCTCGCAAGCTTTAGGGTACGTGGGACAGCAAACACGTGCAGCTTGGAGGCTGCCTGTTGCTCAGTGTCTCTCTCCGGCAGGACCCCGCCCCGGGGGTTTGCAACGCCCATCCTCCCACACAGCACATTCGTGTTTATTAGCATAGTCCTTATTGGGTAACTTGTTTCCTTTCCACAAGTCCCAGATGGACTTCATCGTGCTGATGGGGAAGCTGAGGCATAGAAATACCTAGTGACTTACCTGCTGTCACACAAGTTGAGGACAAAGGCAGGCTGCAGAAGCAGACTGACCAGGCCCAGAGCCACACGCAGCTGCCCGCAGAGACTGGAGGACAAGCTATGTGTCTTGCACAGGAGCAAAGGGTTCTGAGTTCTGTTGTTGACTTATCTGGGTTCTGTGAAACTGAACCTCACCAAACAAGCCTCCATCTACCAGGGTGCTGATGCCAACAGCAGCTCCGTCATACCAAGTGCTGTATTCTAGCCACATCTGCTCTGCCCAACGGGCAGCTTGTGCCGCATCTCACGACAGGGACCTGGGAGCCCTGGTCCTTAGCAGACTTGCCTGAGTGGATGCCTGAGCTGGGATGAAAAGCCAGGCATGGCCGACTTCAGAGCTGGCCCCTCCAGCCCCAGCAGTGCTCATCCAGGCCCAGCTCGGCCGTGGTGGCAGGAGTGCTGCTGGCATCAGGTGGGTAGAGGCAGGGCCACAGCCAGACATCTACAATGCACAGGTGGCCCAGCCGACAGCACCTCCCTGGCTCAGGACACCAGCTGTGCCAGGCTGAGAAGCCTCGCCTGGGCTTTGCCTAAGAACAGCACAAGCATCTCAGTCTCAGGCTTTTAAATCTCCTCCCAGAGTCTTAAATTACACACCACAGCATGCCAGCTGTGGCTATCTCTGGATGTAGCAGAAAAGCCAATATCAATCCAAATGGAAGACTCTTTGCACCGAGAAGTTAGAAGGCAACTTTTATTACGCTAGGGGGCTGGGGATCCCAGAGGCTCAAATCACCAGCCCAGAGTCAGGTTTGAGTTCAGTTTAGATAGGGTTTGCGCGTGGGGAGTACACAGCTGACAGCAGGTTATTACATGATTGGTTACATGGAACACAAGAGTTACGTCATATATTGTCAGGTGCTTGCCTGGGCCAGTCTGTCCCAGACATGAAGTCCTTGAAGCAAGTTGGAAACAAAATATATTTTTCTAACTAAGGAAAACCAAGCTGGACACGGTCAAGCCGGCCCAGCGCATTATCAAAGAGAAGCAGTCAAGGCTGGCTATCTAGGTGACAGGCAGCGTGAGCATAGTCACAGGCTATGCACTAATCTCTGACTTTTGCTATAATGTGCCTTCAAGTCTCCTATTCTATAAGTGTGCCCTTCCAGGGGCAGTAAGAATGCTGGCGAGTTTTATTTTCTTATTTTCTAAGTGATCGTCGGTGATTATGCACTGGTCTTGTAGTCAGTAAGTTTCAATTTCTTAAAGAAACCCATGGGCTCCAAGGGCTCCTTCTAGATGGTCGTGTCCTTCTCTCCTGGCAGGTTGGACCTCAGCATCCAGGTCAGGGTCATGGTTGGGCCCGGCCAGGTACTGGATGCCACCCCCAGACTCCACCCTCTGAGCCTGGCCCTTTATGATAACGTGGAGACGGTGACCTGTCTGAGGTCTGGATGTGAAGCCGAGTGCTGGGCACTTGGGTGCCCAGTGTCCGACACCCGTTAAGGCAAGTTGTTATGGTTTATACATTGTGTCAACTTGGGGAATCTAGATGGTTTGGCCGAGTGACTCAGCAGGAAGCCAAGGTGCTTACTTTGTACACATCCTGAGCCTGTGGAAGAGGAGGGCATGGAGACTGTGTGAGAGCTACACGCCCCCTGGGTGGGGGGAGCCTGTTTGCAATGTAAGGGAAGGAAAGAGGCTGCTTGCAGCCATTCCTCCCTTTTGCTGGTTGTTTGCTGCCATGAAGCCAAAGAGTGCCATGTTCCAGAATGGCGGCGGTGGCCACCCCGGGTTCCAGAATGGAGGCAGCATAGAGAATTTGTTCCTCAGCATTGAATTGAGTGTGCCCAGCAATTCAGGCACTCGACCCCTATGGCCAAGAGAGAGGAAAGTTTGGCTACTGCTCCAGGTGGCAGCAGACCTTGGCATCATCCATGTGGCCCTGGCTTTAGGTGCATGGAGAATGCAAGAGTTCTGAGGTTAAAGAGGCTTCCACCCAGATTTCAGAAGGCCTGGGAGGCCAGGCAGTGAGCCCCTGAGAGGGCAGTGTGTGAGGCTGTGAGTGTGAAGCAAAAGGTGCACTGGAGACCTCAGAAGTTTAGAAAAGACAGGAATGTGGATCATCTGAGGAAAGCTGCAAGGGGGGAGCAAAGCGGGCCTAAGAGAGAAGCCATGGAGGCTGTAACCACCAGAAGTGCCATGGCGTGGACTCATGCAAGCCCTTTGGAGCTCACAGTGTGCCACAAATTGCTTCAGATGTTGGATGTGGAACTACAGGACACAATGTTAGCCCTGCTGGATTTTGGACTTGCTTTGGTCCCAGTGCTGTATATTCCCCTGTTGGTACCTTTTGGAATGGTAATGTATATTTTGTGCCATTGAATGTTGGAAGTGTTTAACTTTTCACTTGTATGGGGCCTTATAACTAAAGAGTTTGCCTTACGTCTTGGAGGAGACTTGGGACTTGCAGTGCTGGAACTGTTAGGACTTTGGCAACTCTTGCACATGGACTAAATGCTTTTTGCATAAAGACGTGTACATGAATCTTGGTTTAAAGAACTGTGTCTGGTTGCCAAGTTGACAAGGGGTGGATTGTTATGGTTTATACATTGTGTCAACTTGGGGAGTCTAGAGTTTGGGCTGAGTGACTCAGCAGGAAGCCAAGGTGCTTACTGTGTACACATCCTGAGCTTGTGGAAGAGGAGCACATGGAGACTGTGAGAGCTACATGCCTCCTGGGTGGGGGGAGCCTGCTTACCATGTAAGGGAGGTAGAAAGAGGATGCTTGCCCGCCATTGCTCCCTTTTTCTGGTTGCTTTTGCTGTGCTCTGCTGCCATGAACATTTGCCCTCTGCCATGTGCCACTGTGCCTCAGAACCAGCAAAGTATGGACTGAAACCTCCACAAACTGTAAGCTAAATAAACCTTTCCTTCCTTCATTTTGGGTGTTGGGTATTTGGTCTCAGGAAGAGAGAAAAGTAACCAAGACACAAGCCCAGGAGATTGGCTCTGAACCTCCGCAGGCAGGCCGCACCTGCGTGGCAGGTCACACATGAGGCAGGCGGTGTGAAGAGAGAGTAACTAAGGGTAAGGCGTCCTGGAGGATCCAGAACAGTGCAAGAGATGGAATCCACACCTGCAAAAGACCAGACCACAGAATTTCCCAGTAGACTTGTCCTTCCACAGCTCCCCACTGGAAGGACTCTAATTAACTCCATCAGAACAGGTCTATAGTTCAGGACCTCTGCCCAACCAATCACACCCCTGAAAACAATGTTTTGTGGAAATCTCCCTTTAGAACCCTCCTCTGCACTTGCCCTGTGGGAGGCTGTTTGTGGTGCTCTGACTTGGGGAACTAAACCATAGTTCTCGTTTGCAGGGAAATGCTATTTCCTTGACCTCTGTGTCCGCCTTTCATTTACTGAACAGTAAAACCAAGACCCGCCCCAAAGGTTGCTTGACTCCCAAAGGCCTGTACTCAACTTCCACCTGTCCAAGCCGCTTCCCAGCACTACACCAGCCCTGAAGCTAGCACCCAAGCAAGGGTGGCCTTTGCCATCCCTGCCCAGGTACATGGGGGGGGATGCTTTGCCAAGGGTCCCCCAGGAAAACACCTGAAGCATCTGGGGGGCTGGGCATCCTGGAGTCCCCTGTGCACCAACAGCTGCATCTCATCTTCCTCTGCTCTTCCAAGGACAAGGCTATGCTCCAAGCACTGAAGCAGCCTGGGATGCGCCCTGGGGAAGCGGGACGCCACACTTAGGAAAGGACTGAGAGCTGCAGTACTGTCCTTTGTCATGGCAACTGTCACGACACCCGTGAATCCTTCTGTGTCTGTGCTGGGATCCAAGCCCTCCCTGACTCAGCCTCCCCACCTCTTTCAAAGGTCCTTTCCTCTTCCTGCGTGACACCCTTCCTTTCTCGCCACTACCCCTGTCCAAGGCTGAACTCCTCAGCCAGGTCTGTCTTTGCAGTGCTGGGTCCCAGGGCCACACACAGGAGCAGTGCCAGGAATCCTATTTAATGAATTCCGAACACAGGACCCCTCCCCCACTCACCCCTCCCACTTTGCTTCCTGCTGGGCCACACCCAGCAGACCCCCGTTCTCTAGGGTTGCCAGCCTCTGGGTTCCCCCTTCCTCCTCCCAACTCACAGCTTCCACCTTCCAACTCCATGGGGAAAGGGACCTGGCCTGCCCTGGGCATTCTGCTGCCCAGCTGAGCCACCTGCCCCAGGGGTGAGACAGGGAACATACTGCTCAGATTAGCTTTTACAGCTAGTAGGGGTGAGGCCAGAATTGTAAGTCAAGTAGGCCAACTCCTCTCCTGAGCACCAGGCTGGGGCTGCTGCCTTCTCTTGCGGCTCCTCCACGGGGCAGGGGCCACCGAGTCCCCACTGCCTGTGGCCCTATGATAGTGGTCAGAATGGTGACCTTCACTGCAGCTTACTGTGTTCCCAGCACTTTCTATTTTTTTTTTTTTTTTTTTTT
>PVLD010022226.1:0-21469 GCA_004027595.1 Dinomys branickii | reverse complement strand
AAATATCAGATTATAGAGAAGATAGTAGGGAATTAGCACTGAATGCTGTACTACACAAAGTCATCCTCACTTCTGTCAACACAAAAACAATAGAGGAAATATAAAATTATAGAGAACACAGCAGGGAATTATCTCTGGATGCTGTCTTACTTAATGTTACCTTCACATGTGTTACTCAGTTATACAGATGATGGCTCGTTTGATTAATCAATTTTCTCCTCCCTCATCTCTGCTGTTCTACCACCCAATCAGTCATCTTCCCTGTGATAATAACTGTACTTTTGGGTTCATTTATACCCTCAGGCTCTAACCTTGGGAGAAGACATAGCTGTCCAGATCATGCTATAACATATATGGGTGTACACAATTTGCCATGGCAGGAGGTGGAAAAGCACCCATGCTCACAGCAGATTGCCTGGCTTCACCCCATTGCCGCACTATGGGGGGGGTGGGTCCAGTCCGCGGGGTGCCCTCAGCAGAGCGGGGCACCCTCAGCTGTGCATCGGGGTCCATGGGGTGCTCACAGCAGATCGCCTGGTTCCGCCCTGCTGCCTCCCCGCAGGGGAAAGCTGGGTGGGGTCCATGAGGTGCCCACAGCTTACTGCCTGGCTCCGCCCCACCGCCTCTATGCCTTATCTCTAGGCCTTATCTGGGTCTTCAGGGTTTTCATGTAGCCTGGAGGGAGCTCCCTCCCCCCCCAGGCTACTGAGCTCCCCGTCAGTGCCCCCGGGTTCCCCCATAGGCCACTAGTCTCCCTGTGGGTTACCTATGACTCTGGAGGCTGGCCCCACCCAGTAAGAGAACCGGGTCTGCACCCTAATTCCAGGTCTTAACCTCCTCCCACTTGCTGATCTCCAGTATTGCCATTCCCCACCCCTTGAAGCTGGGCATTGGACAAATTTACAATGCTTGGCATAAGGGCTTGAAATTGCCCCCACCCGTACTCACTGTGGTAGTCCAGGGTATGAGCTGAGTTTAGAGTTTAGTTCTAGAATAGAGTTGGAGGATTTTCTCGGGTCTGCTGTGTAGAGTATGTTGTTGTTTTTCAGACTTTGTTGCTATGGGTTCATACAAGTTTCATATATGCAGGCAGAATGGAGACCCTCTTGGTGCTCATATTAGTAGTTTGGTGTGAGTCCTTAAGCCCGTGGATTCGTCCCATTGCTGTCAGGATCAGGTGGTGATTGCACAGCCTGCCAAGTCTCAAGGTGCTCACAGAGGGAGTTCAGGATGGGAGCTGAAGCCCGGTAACTCAGTTCATGCTTCCTGCTTGATGTTGGAGTGAGAAGGGTATGGGGCCATGCAATCCACCTCCATCTGCATCTCCCTCCCGCTGCCATGCTCCATGCCCCACCCGTTCCCTGGCCAGAACCTTGGGAGCCGCTGTGGCTCTGGGGTCACTGCCAATGCTCCCCGCTGCTCTCTGCCGGTAGCTGCTCACCCAGTGGAGAGGCAGGAGGCCACAGCCTCAGGGCAGGCACAGAGCTGAGTGTGGTGGGCTGTGTACTGGTTGCTTTGACTCTACCTTGCCTCCAGGTGCTGTTTAGGAAGGTTGCTGCAGGGTGGGGATTCTGTTTCAGGGGCTGTTGTAGCTTCTCATCCTCACACTGGGTTCGGCAACTGCTCCCGACCACCATTGCCTCTTTTCCTGGCTGCACCCTCCCCTCTCCAGCCCTGGACCAGCTCTCGGAACTCTGCTCTCCCTTGGCCGAGTCGGGAGGCTTCCGTGAGTGTGGTTCTCTGAAGCTGAAGCTGCGAGTGCCAGAACAAGGGCGTGGGCCAAGGGTGTGTTTGGAAGGGTGGCTTCCTCCTTCTCTGTCTCCTCTCCCTCCGACTGTGCCGTGGAGGCCTTCCGATCCTTTCCTCCAGGAGAGGTTTTGCTTGGTCTTTCCGAGGGCTTCAGTTCCCATTTCAGATCCTTCCTGGGTTCAGGGTACACATCTCTCTCCTTTCTGTCCTTCTCATATTGCTATATTCCATTGTCTGGGTGGCAATCCTCCGGGAGGTTCCCTCTCTGCTGCCTGCCTGGTTGCCTACTTCCCAGAAGTCTGTTAGGCTGTTTTCACAGCTTAGCTTCGGTGAACTGTGCTGGGGTGGACGTGGCTGTGCAGGTATCACTGCGCAGCGCTGACTGCTTCTTTCAGGGATAGACCAGGGAATGGGATGCCGGATCAAACGGAGCTCTCTGCAGCCTTCTGAGGAGCACCATACTCTTAACTCTTCAGCCTGGCAGACAGGACTTCTTCCTCACGGCCTGGCCCTGGCCCAGCTCCAGCCCAGCCACCCCTCCCCGTAAACTTTGCTCCAGAGGTACCGAGCCCTAAGCAGTGCCCTGAAAGGGCTTATTCTTTGCTGCCCTTGTATGAGTTTTCTTTTCTCCTGGAAGGCCCTCTTAGTTATTTTCCGCTCATCCTTCAAAATTCAGCTACACTTCTTCTGGAGGACAGGGCCCGGGGTTGGATCTGTTTAGCCTCAGAACCTAGCCCAGCAGAGAGAATGTGCATGAATAAACGGGTTTGGAATCTGGCAGTAACTCCCTTTCTGATGTAGAACATGGGTAACCTGGATGGAATTAAAATAAATTCAAAGCTTTTTAAAGGCTTAGTAATAACATTTATTAGAAGAATGGTGATACCCATCTCCCTTTTTTTCTTCCTTTTTATGTTTGTTTAGAAATTGTAGAATGAATAAAAATTCCAAATTCCAAGTAACTTACTAAAAAAAAAAATCAATCCTACTAGCCAAACAGTCCCATACCAGGCTTATGAGGGTGCAGAAGACTGACAGTCTTGGGAAAATAAGGCTCAAAAGGTTATTCCTCTTTTTCTTTTTTTTGCGGTACTGGGGATTGAACTCAGGACCCTGCGCTTGCTAGGCAAGCGCTTATTCCACTGAGCTGTATCCCCAGCCCCAAGGTTATTCCTCTTACAAAAAGCCATGATGGGAAATACAATGTTTTAAATATATATGTACCTTGCCCCCAAACTAAGATACAGTACTAATTAAGACGGTATTGGAAAAATACCTGTCTTGTAGGATTAAAAATGCACCTAACCCTCAGTCATAGCATTATTAAAAACAGGACAGCAGGTATTGATTGCCTCCTAATATGATGTACTGGGGAGTGTACAACATCACTTAGGAAATACTTTGCTTTGGTTTTGGAGATTTTTTGTTTGTTTTGTTTTTTGGGGGTACTGGAAATTAAACCCAGGGTCTTCACACTGACCTATATTCCCAGACTTTTTTTTTTTTTAATTTTGAAACAGGGTCTTGTTAAGTCATAAATTGCCCCTTCTGAGTTTGAACTTGCCATCCTCCTGTCTCAGCCTGCCAGAGTGCTGGGATTACAGGCGTGTACCGTCACTCTTGGCAATTTAGGGAATATTCTTACAGAACGAATTGAACCTGAGCATAATAACTCGCCAACCACTAGTTTATAAGGATATAAACACAAAGATAGAGAAGCCTGCTAAATGACACTGTAAGGGTGTAAAATAAAATGAAGAGAATGGGAAATTTCACACCTCAAATGACTTGAATTATTCAATAAATAAGTGGTAGGAATGAAGGGGGGAAGAAAACTAAAGATTCATAGAAATTGAAAGACTTAAGGGACATTACAAATATGAATGAACAGTACTTTTGGGGGGTACTGGAGATTGAACTCAGAAATGCTCTGCCACTGAGCTGCATCCCAGCCCTTTTTAATTTTTATTCTGAGACAGGATCTTGCTAAATTCCCCAGGTTTGCCTTAAACTTTCAATTCTCCTGCTTCAGGCTCCTGAGTAACTGGGTTTATGATCTGGTACAACCACACCCAGGCACAAAGACATTTTTTTGAGACAGTGTGGGAAAACATACATGACGGGGAATAAAATAACTTTGAGTTGTTGTTAGCTTTATTGAGTGATAATGGGATTATTGTTATGCTTTAAAAATTTTCTTTACCTTTTATTTTAAAAATACTTTTAAGTATGACAAAAGATTTATTTAGGGAGAAAAGATGGAAGAGAAAGAAGAGAGCTACTGGGAGGCAGAGGGGCTTTCAGAGCGGAAAGCCCGAGAGCGCTTCATCAGGTTTTATCTTTTACAGATGGAAATATTTATGATAAAATGATGATATTTATGATGAATATTTATGATGGCTTAGATTTGCTTCAAATTTCTTCCCATAAAATTTATATGGGAAGACAAGGTAAAGACATAGGACATGAATAATTATTGATTCTGGGTGACAGTGGGAACATTGACTTCTTTATATTGTTCCTTCCCCTTTTTCTTAGGCATGAAAATTTCCATAAGAAGTTTCAAAAAATAACCCTTTCAACAGTAATGTGGCAGTGTTAGTTAAACTCAGCTCTGGAGCCAGGACCATGTTGCAGGAGGCAGTGTGCTAGACCCATGGAAAGATCTTGGGCTTTGGAGTTACGGAGTCTGGCTTTGATTCCCAGCTCTGCTACCTACCAGCCTTGTTACATTGGAGTTGGCCAAGTCAGTGACTTCCCAGGATCCATCTTTTAAACTAAAAACAGGAGTAATATCACCAACTTTAAAAGGCTGAAAGAATTATATATATATATATATATATATATATATATATAAAAAATTTTTTTACCATTATAAGCCTGGCATAGAATAGATGTATAAAATCTTCATTTCCTTATACCAATCCAGTTATTATTTCTTCTGTTAGTTTTAGAATTAAGTTTAATAATATTCAAGTGTATTGAGTAAAGAGTGAAATTTCCCCTCCCCACACTTCCCAGTCTCCTCCAGAAAAATGAGCCCACTGTTAAGAGTTTAGTAGTCAGGCAAGGGAGTGCTCACCTATAATTCCAACCCTTTGGGAAGGCTGAGGGAGAAGTCTCATTTATTTGAGTCTGGCCTGGGCAATTTCAAGACTGCCTCAAGATTTTAAAAAATTTTAAAGGGCTGAAGATGTGGAAATATACCTCAATGTGAAGGCCCTGGGTTCTGTTGCTAGTACTACACACACAAAAATGTTTAGTGCACATCCTTCCAATCTTTAAAAAAAATAATAAAGCTCAATGTGGTGGTGCATGCCTGTGATCGCAACACTCAGGAGGCTGAGGCAGGAAGATCGCCAAAAGTCTGAGGCCAATCTGGGTAACACAGTAAGTTCTAAGCCATCCTGAGCAGCATAGTGAGACCATCATCTCAGAAAAACAATAAATAAATAATCAAACATCTGTACATATATACAAATACATGCATTCATTCATATCTTATTTTCTAACAAAAATGGAATCTCCAGGTTGGGGGTATAAATCAATGGTAGAACCCTACATTCAATCCCCAGCACCATTAAAAAAAAGAAATCTCGTATATTGGTGTACTGTTTGCTTGTTCCACATTCCAATATATAGTATGTATCTTCTCATGTCAGTTCATGCAGCTATATAATGTGGTTTCATATCATTCATATACCTTCACTTCCAGCTGTATTTCTATGAGCTAGGATCCTACAGCAGAATCGCTGGGTCAAAGGGTATATGTAGTGTATATTCTGACAATACTTCAAAATGATCCTACTGCCCCTTAAGTTACTGAGATTTTCACATTAAGACCTCAATAGTCTCTATTTTGTGTACATTTCTAAGTTGCATACTGAGAGGGGCTATCTTTTCTGTTACTGTCTGTTTTTCAACAGGCACTGAAAGGGTGCTGGAGAATAGATGTTTGATTAGCAAAATTCAGCCTCATGAAAAAGAGGCCCCCATCCTGCGTTTTGTCTGTTAGAAGATAATACCCTTCATGCTGCTTTCAGGCTGAAGGTAGCCGTGAGTTGGATAACATAAATGGGAGTCCTAGTTTCCTTTGTGAAAAGCCAGTGAAGATTACATGAGGCAGGATCCTGAAAGAAAGCAGGGGAATAAAACCGCCTCTCAGGAGGGGCCCCAGAGGACGGCAGGATGACAGCCCTGAAAGAGTGAGTGAGGGAAGGGGAGAGACTGCTTCTCCTCTCTGGGGAGTTCACAGTCTCACTTTCCTTTCTGTCCTTCCAGTGACTTTTAGAGATGATGATTCCAGAGAAAGATGGTTTCAAAAAGAAAAATAAATAAATACGAATTCAGTCCAGCTCTGCCTTACTTATGTAAGGGCACCTGTCCTGGGGTGAACAGTGCGTCCCAGGCGGACCCTGGAAAAAAGATCACTTTGTAAACCACCCTCTGCCAACAATTGCCCTTTGTCTGTGGAGCCCTCCCACCACCCCGCTATGAAGTCGCTGGGCCAAAGCACTGGGAGGTTTGGGCCAGAAGAAATTATCCCATTGTCTGTTAGAAATTAGATCAGAAAACTGATGTCATTTATGATGTAAGGCTTTCCTGGGGTCCTGGCTATTCCAGATGGAGGAACCCATGTGATACCCCCTTGCTGGAGTTCTCTTTAGGTCCATAGGCAATAAGGGCACACAAAATTATCTGCCCCATGTAACAATCTACTCATATTCTAAAAAGGTGTGTGTGTGTGTGTGTGTGTGTGTGTGTGTGTGTGAAATACAATCAAGATTTTGTTTAGTGACATCTGAAACAATGCATGGAAAGACAATAATGTCAGGATTATTCTTGGATTTAGAGGTAGGTTGTTATTTCATACTTTTTAAAAGTTTTAATTTGTATTTATTAATTATTTTGGAACCTGGAATCCAACTCAGGACCTTGAGTTTGCCAGACAGGCGCTGTGCTGCTGAGCTGCGTCCCCGGCTGTTATTTCATACTTCTGAATCCGGGTTATGAACTTAAGAGAATTCTGAAGACATTTCATTGTATTCAACTTCATTTTTTTGTCTTTATTTTTTAAGTGCTGCTAGTCCACAGAGAGGCCATTAAGGAATGACCACTTTAGATATATGTCTTAACATAGTCACGCTACATTTGTTCGGTAGGGAATTTAAGTTACTTTGATAAGTGTTGATACTGCGAGGTAATGTCCTAGGTGCCAAGGGTAAGGGTGACAGAATGGTACAAACCCTTGCCCTTGTGGTGTTGCTTCACTTGTTCATCTATTCCTTCACCCGTTCGTTTAACAAGTATTCCTTGATCTTCTAAGATGTCTCAGGCCTTAAGCTACACACTGAATTTTTCCCCCAGATTTTATTGGTACAATTTAGATCACATTTAGATCACATAATGATCACATTCATCATAGAGAATTTATACCTGTGCATGATATAACTGGATTTCCCCCATTCTCCTCCCTTCCCCTAAACCCTCCTCTCCTCCCCATTTATAAAAGCTTTGCTTCTATTTTTTTCCTTCTTTTCTCATTTTTTAACTTTTCTCTTCTTTCCTTTTCCCCTCCCCCTCCCTTGTTCCCCTCCCCATTAAAAATTTTCTTCCTATTTCATTATACCTGCTATGCATTTTGGTCCTTATCTACACTTTCAGTTTCTCACACCAGAGGAGAAAACATGGCATTTGCACGTGTGTGTCCAATTTATTTCACTCAAGAGTGCATGACCTTTTTTGCTTATGGCTGTCACCCTCGCCTCTCTGGTGGTCTTCCAGAGGCCAGGGCCAGGGCCAGGTCTGTCTCCTTCCCTTCAAATGTGTGTATGTTTGCACCACACTGTAGTTATTTGTATATTTATCTAGAGGAATTGGTGCATGTATAGAGCATATTTTGATAGTTTTCCACCCCGTTGCACCCATCCCTTTCCCTCTCCTCCTCACCCCCAACCCACGTCCAACACGACACCTTCTGTTTCCTGCCATCTCTTCTTTATTTTACTCTTTTATTAATTTGCACTTTAGGTTTCTCATGTAAGAGAAACTGGACTCTACTTATCTTTCTGTGTCTGACCTCTTTCACATAACATTATGGTCTCAAGGCCCATCCACTTGCTACTTCCTGTGAGTTTGCGCCCTGTACTCTGAGTCTGGTGGGACAAACAGGACCTGCCCTCTCCTTCCCCCAGAGCCCTCTGCACAGGGCACACAGCAGAGGGGCAGCTTGCTGGGTCTGTGCGACTCGAAGGTCTCTCAGGGAAGGTGATAAGTAAGAGGCAGCTGGATGAATGAGCTGAGGGGGCAGAAGTGGGTGAGGGGCTGCATGGCAAGCGCATGGTCCTGGCTCACGCCCTGCATGGTCTTAGGAGACCAGCACGTGCTGCGGAGGGAGGCGGAGTGTAAATCCCCTGGGGGTGTGTTGGCGACTGTACATCCCTTCCCCAGGCCAGGGTTTACAGTGTGTGGGGGTGGGCAGGAGGTGGGGCGAGGGAGGAGGCAGGGTCAGGACACCAGGCAGACCCGACTGAGGGTTTTTCTCCTGAGGACAGCTAGGAAATTAGTGGGTCACTTAAAACAATAATATGCAATGAGTTAGATAAAATCTTCTTATATATTAAATAGAGATGATTGATTAAAGGGCTATACTATATCAAAATGGAAATTTAAGTATGTCACAGAAGTAGCGTCATGATTTTCATGCTACAATATTATATATGGTTTTGATTTTAAATTTTCTGTGTAAAACTATATAACTGTTGCCCATTGGCATTCTACAGAGATCCAACTATTAGAACATCCACGATTGTTAGAAAATAATGGTTCTATTTTATGTTCTAAGGTGTGTGATATTCAGATAAAATAGTAATATTAAGTTCACTGCCATTACAAAATGTCATGAGATATGGAGGCCAACACTAGAAAGATAGACAGGCTAAGAGGACGGCCGATATTTTGGCCTCAGCCCACAGAGGTCAATGAGGACCCAGGGCATGAGGGAACCTGTTTAGTGACTTCCTGTAATTCTGGTGAGTTATACAAACTCCTGTTCAAGGAGACTGTAGGACCACAGAGGATAAGATCTATGGTGTATGGTGTGCCTCAGGAGAGTCACTAGGAGAAAAGGACCTCCCAAGCTTTCACAGAAAGCAACACTGGTCAAGTAATGATCGTGACTCATCCAGATGGATGACACTGACTGAAGGACTAGAGATGGTTCCCAGGTAAATCCCTAGGAAACTTAACTGACCTTGACAAATGACAAAAACTGATTAATACAGGTCTCATCTTAATTTGGTCTTGAACATGTAGCAGGAAAGTATTACCACAAGAGGTATAAAACAATCACCAACCACACTAGTGACTGATCACTGTTCTGGGACAGGGTGCTCTATAGGATTAAACTGCTATGTGCAGGGACTTAAAATCTTTGGACTGGGAATCTTTCCCCTAAATCGAACAAGTTCACCTAGAATGGAAAGGACTCGAGAAGGAGAAGGTCTTCTACAGAGTCCCCCAACACAGCTCCTCCAACCTCAATTCACTGCCCATCGCTTACAACTGTAAAACAGAAGAGGGAGAGACGTGGGGAGGGGCTGAAGCTGAAGACCAGTCATGTGTGAGGCTGGAGCAAGGCTAGTCTCAAGAACACAGCACGCCTGAGACAAGCCCCGTGCAGAAGCAAAGGCAGAGCAGTTTCATGTGATAGTCAGACTCCCAGGTGTATAAATATATATGGGGCGGCCACTGGGGCTCTCCTTCCTCCTCCTCCTCCTCCTTTCCTTACTTCCCATCAGGTCAGAGGGCTCCACATGGCCTCGGTTTTCTGTTAAAAAAAAAAAATGCCCAAAACAAACAAAAATAATATGGCATCAATGATGCTTTTTTTTTAGGCACGATCTCACCATGTAGTGCAGGCTGGCCTTGAACTTACTATGTAGCCCAGGCTGGCCTCTAACTCACAGTAATCCTCATGCTTCAGCCTCTTGAGTGCTGAAATTGCAGGCATGCATCACCATGCCCCCCTATCTCTGATGATGGTTCATTCTTTTCTTAATAAAGCTGTATTTTTAAAGTTATACAAATACGTGTTCATTTTAGAAGATCCATGAGCTCCTTTTTGTGGGAGCAGAGTTTATTATACTATTTTTATAGCTGGTGCACTGTACATCTCTCTCCTTCACCTTAGAAGAAATTTTCTCTCCCATTGGGCTCAACATGCAGAAACCCTCTCAGTAAAGAGTTGCTACTGTGGATATCCATAGCCAGTGGCAGTGTCATCTAGATTAAACAAGGCCACCAAATAGTTATATAGACCTCATTTCAATCACGGTATAAAGATTTTTCCTTGAGACAAGTCTCACCATGTTGTCCAGGCTGTCCTCCTCCTCCTTGGCTCAAGTGATTTCCTGCCTTAGCCTCCTGAGTAGCTGGGACAGCAGGCATGGGCCTCGGAATCCAGCTCCGCTATACAGTTTAAATCCCCATTAGAAAACTTTTATGAAAAACTCAAATGTTAATATATATATAAAAGTATAAAGAATAGCATAATGAAGAGGAAGGAATATATATATATATATATTTTTTTTTTTTGTTTTTTTCTAGGAATGGAAAAGTCACTTTTCTGACTGTATCTGTTACTTTTTTTACACTGGAGTCACAAACTTCTTGCATGTTAAAAATTTTTCATTTAATTTCAAAAAGCAAGTCTTAGAATTTTAAAAGAAACAAAATAACAAGCCTAATTCTATATTAAGTTAATGATGTAGCTGCACAGAAAAGACAATTATTTCAAGTAATTTACATTTCTATACATACAAAGTAGAGCAGAAAGAGTAGAAAGAAATGCAAAAAATCTAAATTTCATTTAATAGTTACATTGCTAATAGTTGTCTTTAGATTTGTATTTTGTTTGTTGTTTTGTTTTACGCACAGCGATCCTCCTGCCTCAGCATCCCAAGAGCTGGAACTATAGGCACATGCCACCACACCTAGCATATCATTGTTAAAGTATCTTGTATACAGTATGATAGAGCAAAGTAATAAGTAATTATGTTAGTGTTGTTGGGAACCAAAATTTTCAGTGCAAGAGGAGAGAAATATAAACCAAAACTATTAACATTTTGAACTAGAAATACCAGCATAAACTCATGGGTTTTTTTCTCCTTTAAAAAACTCCATATGTACAATTTTTATACTTTTCAGAAATGTCCAGAGGCATTAAAAACCCGTGGGCAATGAGCAATCTCTAGAGCTCAGGTTGGGATCCCTAAATGGGACTCCCTGTGAAGAGAAATGGGGCGCTGGGTAGCAGACTCCATGTCTGGGGCACGTGTAAGAAGGCACAGGAACGTCTTGCTGAGCAAAAACGACAAAGTTATAGACTTCCGGGTTGTATCAAAAGGACCCAAAGGCCAAAAACAAGAGGCTCCTTGGCCCAAGACGAGATAAAGTATATCAAAAAAGGGAGTGATTCAATTTGATTGAAATACTTAGAATATGTACATGAAAACTGAGTGAGTTCATGGAGGTGTCACTGGTAGTATCAATCTTTTCCTTGGAAATTAGCCATTAAAGAAAAAGTCAGGCATTACCCTGTAGTATGGTCTGGATATAGTTTGTCCCCCAAAGGTTTACATGCCAGAAGCCTGGTCCTTAAACAAATGGTATTGAAAGGTGCAGGACCCATAAGAGATGGGACCTGGTGGGAAGTGACTGGACCCTGAGTGCCTTTATGAAGGGATTACTGCAGGTCTCTTGAGATAGATCTTGAAGGAGTAGGGTAGGCCCTGCAAGAGTAGGTTGTCCTAAAGGAGCATGCTTGACCCTTCCCTGGTGTCTGGCTTGTTCTCCAGTCCGGTGACCCCCCCCCATCCCCATCTCTTGCATATGCTCCTGCCATTTGCTGCCGCCCATCAGTCATGAGGCTGTCACTAGTAGCTGACTAGCACCGTTCCTTTAGGCTTCCAAAGTTATGAGGCAAAATAAGCCTCTTTCTTTTATAAAGTACCCAGCCTCAGCTATTTGGTTTCAGCAACACAAAGCAGACTAAGACAGCTGTCTTTCCAATACAACCTGCATTTCAAGGTGACCAAGTAGCCCTAATTGATGGAGAAAATTTCTTTAAAGGTAAACCATAGCTAATAAATGAGGAAAGAATGTCAAAATTAGAAACATCAGTATTTTTCAGAGACCAGTAAAAGATGAGTTCTGGCTGACACCACTTGAATCTGCTACCCAGTAAAGACTCAGAGTGGGACCACCAGGCAGGATGTGCCCCTTGTGATGCAGCCTTTATGGAAGAAGAACCTGAGTCTAATAAGGCCATTAGAACAAACTTCGAGTTTACACAAAATAAAGAGGCAGAGGTTCAAGTTCAACCTACACCATAAGGACATAAGTGGACAAATCCAGAATATGGCTTGTTCTATCGAATAGCCGAACTAGGTTAATCAATAGGTCAATGACATGGTGGGGGGAGGAAGATGTGTGTCATACTTCTAGAAATTTCTGAAAAGTATAGAAATTGGATATACATACATCTAAAAAAGAGAAAAAACTCATGGGTTTATACTGGTATTTCTTATGCAGTGTGGGGAGCCTTGTTTTGGTTTGGCTTTAATGAGCTAACCACAAAGAAAAGACATTTCTGGAGTCACACGTGATGGCACACACTTGTAATCCCAGCACTGGGGGAAGCTGAGGAGGGAGGATGGAAAATCTGAGTCCAATCTGAGTAACTTAATGATTTACAAAGACCTTCTCTCAAAAAATGGGAAGGGCTAGGTGGGTCTTAGTAGGAAGGGTTCAATCCCTAGAACCACCAAGCCAAACAAAACACCTCCAGAGACATTTGTTTAGATTTCTGGGAAGAAAATAGTCTAAAGAATTAGATGATACCAAGAAATTGTTACTTTTGTGAGGTGTGTTACTGGCAGTTTAGTTATGTAAAAAAATATTTGTATAGGACAAAGCGTGGGGTCTGAGATTAGCTTTACAATACTTAGATAAAGGAGAGGGAGAAATGGACCCGGTGTGGCAAAGTCATGATGATTGTTGAAAATGGAGGACGAGTATTTTTATACTATTTTTTCTTAATTTGTTTCCTTAAAAATTTTCTTTATGAAGTGGAGACAGGCAAATACATAAATCTTCCAGACGACAGTTCAGCCTGATCCCTGTGTATCAGTGCAGCAAACACATGGAACAAGTCTCTGCAGGCCAGACTACCTGGCTATTCTGTAGCTGTCAGCTCCGACTACACCATAAAAGCACAGCTGGTGCCGGGGATCGCAGCCTGGACGCTGAGATCATGCGGAAGGAGGGTGGGGGTGGTTTTACAGACTCTCTCATCTCACTTTTGCTAACACCTGAGGCGGCACTTCTACAAAGCCACGCAGTGTTGAGCAGTTTGCAGTGTTCTTCTGCACCCCCCCAATGCTAATCACACTCCATGTCTTTGCTGAGTCACTAAGGAATAATTCTTACTTCTATAAGTGGATGAAACTTCTTCTTTTTAAGATGGAGGATTATGAAAATCAGAGATGGCAAATATAGCCAAGTGTGTGGATAAACCTTACCACCCTCCTTTCCAGAACCCAGGGCAGGCAAACTTGATGAATTAAACAGCCTCTTTTCCCACTGGACTTGGCTTCTGGCCACACTATGCCACAGTGTACCATATTGATGAACTCTGTTTGACTTTCCTACTTGAAGATTCTTCAGGTTGACTTATACAGTAAAGAACTTGCCTAGCTGTTTTTAATACCATGGAACAAACAAGAAGAAAAATAACCTGAACAGAAACTCACAGGGGCCAGGAATGTAGCTCGTGGTAGAGAATGTATTTTGCATGTGCGAGGGTGTGAGTTCAATCTCCAGCTTCCCCAACACACTCCCCCAAAAACTCATGCTAGGCTGGATTTAAGAAAGAACCTCATGTGAGGATTATTGAAATGGGGAATAATCACGTAGAAAGATTAAGATATTCTCCTTAAAAGACTTACTAAAACTGGGCAGATTCTTATTGTCTGGAGTGATGTAGGACTCATGGTGTTGATAACCATTTTTTGGCCTGTGTAAGAACATCAGGTGCTTTTGCCTGCTTAGCATCTTTCCTTTCTTTTTAACAGAGTGGTCCTTCCTTTGGAGAAATCTCTGTTGGCACAAGGCTGCTCTTCCCTTTCTACATAGACAGGCAGACCTCACAAATTGTATTGTTTCATTTTCTAGACCACAGAAATTAATATGGGGTGGGTGCATGATTCAAGCTGGGTACAACAGAATTCCTCCCAGCCAGATCTTTTGGAGGAAAAGCTCCTTTCCTAACAGGTTTCCAAAAGTGGCTTGGATGGCTAGATGCTCTCCATGGACAAAGAGCTACGCAAATGGAAACAGTGGAGATGCTGGGGGAAGAAAAGAGCTTTGCTTAAATTACTTCAGCCCTTGCTTTCAACAGTGCCTGATGTGAGATTCCCCTATGGATTTTCAAATATGAGCAACAATAAATTGATTTTTCTAGTTAGTTTGAACTGGATAGTGTCACTTCTAGGGAAGGTCTTCACCAGCACGGCACGTGAGATGCTTCATTCCTTCAGTTATCGTGTATTCATCTGCTCCAGGCACTTTTCTTCCCTTAGAGATACAGAAAGGAAACATAATCCTTGTCTCACAGTCTGCAGTTGAAGAGACATTTACCATAGAGTAATTATACAACAGATGATGCCTATATAGTGCTCACTGTGTCCCGGGACGATCCTAAACATTTTACGCACACTCACTTATTTCGAACAACACCCCTTTGAGATAGATTCTGTTCCATACAGAAGCAGGGAAAATGGCACATTCAGACGTTAAAGAACTTGCCCAAGTTTACCTAGTTCGGGAGCATGAGTTTGGATTCAAGCTCAGGTAGCTTGGCTTTCAATTAATAATAAATGATAATGGCTACTGTCCGCCGAACACGTCTTGTGTGCCGGTCTTGTAGTAGGTGCACCTCTGCCTCCACATAGCTTGTATTTTCAAGAAGTCAATGCAGCAAAGATTATTCATTACGTATTTGACGAAGCAGAGGCTCAGAGAGGTTAAGTGACTTATTTAGGTCACATAACTAACAACTGGTCAAGTCTGACTTTGGATCTGCTTATGCCTGTTTCTAAAGCTTTGGCTTTTTCTGTCATGTGCTCTAGAGGGTCTTCCCTTCCAGCTTTCCACTAGTGCTGTAGTACATCCAGGTTACTTCTGAGCGGCTGCCAGTAACTAGGAAATGGAACCCTCTAACACTGGAAAGCATGGCATATTCTACTCAAGGCATGGCTCTTGGAATTTGTGTGTATCATGCGACTGATAATCCTGAGAGTAAATTGCTGCAGTGGGAAAGAACTTGAGAAACCCATGTTAAGTACCCCTTCGGGAGTTTAAAAAAGGTTATTATTTATTTATTTATTTTTTATGGCAACTATTCAAATGTGGAAGGAGACTTTGCTTTGTGCTGCTTCCTGCTTTAAGGTGGACCTATGAGTAAGGCTTTTGGATAAGTTGAGTGGGTATCCTGAGGATAAAGGAACAGCAGGGAGTGAGATATGCTATTTGCATTGCAAAGTCTTCTGTGATCTGCAGCAGGCGTTCTTGTTTGGGAAAAACACTTCATAATGCAGGAGAAACTCTTGAGGCTTTTTCATGTAACCCAATCATGGGGATGGCTGGTGCCATGGCTTCTAGAAAGGATTTCAGCTAAGATGATATAAATCTGTGTGCTCTTGAACCCGGTCATGTGCTGAAAGCTTATTGAGAGCTTTATCTAGGTTAACTCATTTGTTCTTCTAAAAGCACCATTTTAAAAATGAGGCAGAAGGAAATTAACGCAGCACTTGCTGAGCTGTGTGCTCACCAGGAATCAGTGATGTCTACTAACAATTCATTTTTTTTTCCAGGCACACATGATGTAATTTAATTAAAAGCAATGCGAACCTGTGAAATACGTATATAAAAAGTTGAGCTATCATATCTATGAAAACCAAGTTGAATGATTTGGGTAAGATTTAATACTTTGGTTTTTAAAAAGTTGTTGAATTAGGTAGGAGCAAAGTCATGCTTTCCCACCTCCATGCCTGTTGCTACTAACTAGACATTTTCTCCTGTTTTCCTCCTTCAAATGCATCTTCCAAGATCCAGCTTAACTGTGATCTCCCTTACAAACCTCTGATAGCCTGAGTTTCACCACTTCTGCCACTCAGTAGTGACCTGTGACTGAATCTCTGAGAGCAGAGTCTGTCTCTGTGAAACGGAGGTAATAATATTTACATTGCAGGATTGTTATGAGGATTCACTGTGAAGTTACCTGACCCTTAGTAGGTACTCAATAAATAGCAGTCATTACAGTGTTCTTGGTGCTATGTTAGGGGCTGGAAGCAGATGAATGAGGCGGTCTGTTCCCTAAGAAGCTGTAGACGAGCACATGATTGTCTGCCTACTTTCAGCTCCACTTGCTCCGAAGTGAGCTGGAGCAGGTTTTCACAAATAGAAATGGAAACTTTTAAAGATGTTTTTAGACACTGACACCATTATGTCATCCAAGTTCTCAGCATTTGATTAACTCACCCTGAAGGCCTGAACAGCTCAAGCACAGAGCCTTTTCAGAGACAACTTTCTTATGCTTAGTCACCAAAAGATTTGTCCTGAAGCTTGAAGGGGCCACAGGAGTACCTTCAAGAGAAACAGCTTCTGACTCATAGAGGCCACTGGAGCAGGCTCTGGAATTTCTCCAAGCTGGGTTCAAATCATAACTCTGCCACTGACTGGCTGTTTTACCTTGGGGAAGTTATACAGAGACATCAGTTTCTTCATCAAATGATGAGGATAATAATTCTAATTTATAACAGTGCAATAAAGAGCAGATGAAACAAAATGTCAAGGGCCCAGCATGGTATTTGGCGCATAGTAAAGACCTACTAAGTGTTGGCTACCCACTGGGGACATGTATTTGGCAGGAATGTGGCAGGCTATGAGCTAAGGAATTGCAAGCAGTTCTCCCCCAAAGCTATCTTTGTGCCAGTGTCAAAAAGACTGGTCTGAGTAACTCCTTTGTCTGACCCCACACATACTCTTTTCTCAGTCTTTTAGTATAAAGACTACTAATCAAACTCATATTCCATTATTTATATATTTATCTTGAGTGAGGTAACAATCTCCAGGAAACTCATTTGCTTTATATGGTGCAGATACAGGTGTGTGCATCTTACAAGAAGGACAAAAGGAACAGAAATAATGAAAAACGTTTAAGACAGTACTGAGACACATGGTAGGTACTCACAGGTACTCAAGGAATTGTGGTTAGTAAAAGTGTAATGGATTTCTTATATGACATAGACATTGGTTAATTAGTTGAAAAGTTGATTGTATGAGAGAATCTTTGTGTGTGTGTGTGTGGTGTGAGGACTGAACCCAGGGCCTTGTGTATAGTAGGCAAGCACTCTACCATCCACGTTCATGCCCAGCTCATAGATCAGGGAATCTTTAAAAAGAAAAGCAACCATTCCTCCCTTTGCCATGCTCTATGAGTACCTGTTAATGTCATCCCTATCTGCAGACACAAGGCACCCACCCACAGAGGCTAGAAACACTATTCCAAACAGAGCGCTTGGTTTGCAAACGTTTAAGCTTTCTTGCACACATAGACCAGGTAAGTGATCACAGAGGGGTGCCACTTGCCCGACAGCAGAAGAGGAAGATGTGGGGAACCTTGAAGTGAGGGAGTGAAGAGGAAGGCAAATTGGAGGAAGGAGGAACTGCAAAGTGGGGACTGCTTCAGTGGCCAGCTGTCTCCCATGCTGCTCTCTGGAAGTGGACCAGCAACTGCCTACAAAATTTGACTGCTCCTGGGCATCTGGTTTGGAATCAGCTCTTTAACCCAGGAGGCTTTGGCCAACTTTGTGTCCCCTTTTGATGGGGATCCTTCACATGTTAGCAGCATCAACCCTTCCAATCCCCTTCTATCAACCCCTCCAAGAACATAAGGTGAGGGGGTAAGGCTTCCTGGGAGGTTATGGTGCACAAATGGAAATCTTTACTTTCTTGCCAGGGCGAGACTGGTAGAGCCATTTGAACTCGCCTTTCTGTTGGGATGGTGGAGGCACACCCACACCTTGTGCATATCGCAAGCTGCAAACTCTAAGGATTTGAAACTGTGTTTCACTATCCAACTGTTGACTAACCCCACTGTGACCTGAGACCAAATAGTCAAGCAAAATCCACCTGCCCAAGATGATGTTCATATTTTAATTGGATGCACACTTCTGATTTAGTTGTTCTTGCAGCTTATAATTAGACCTTGTTGTCAGGAAGAAAAAAATTGAAAGCAGCTGTGTTTCAGTGCTATTCAGATCTGTGACTGACCCAGTTTTTAAAAATTAAAAATGTGGCATTGCTCTTTGTCACGTCTTTGCACCTTACTCACACGCTCATGAGATGAGGGTCGGGAGTGTTTGCTGAGCTGTGAGCATGGAAGAGGAAGGGTGTTGTAGCTGAGGGCCCTGGACAGCCCACAAGAGAACACCAGAGTCAGGACTTCCTCTGAGAGTTACTTTTGTACACTGCAAGAAAGATGGCAAAACAGATCCCTTGGAAGTGTAACCTGAAAAAATGATGGATCTTTGAGACAGGTAATTATGGAAGTTGTTTACGCTGCTGTTCCCAATGTTTTTGCCGTCACCATCCTCATGGCAGAAGTGAGCAGCAGAGCTGTGACCTTGGCAGCCAACCTTTTCACCCTCTCCCTGTGTGCAGAGGGTCTACCACTGGGACCCTCCCCAGACCCCTGCAAGAAGAGTAGACTGAATAAGCTGAATGAGTTAGTTATGCTTGGTTTTTAGGATTCTGCATACAGTGGTCAAGTCTCTGTTCATTATGAAAGAAGTACTTTTAGTAACATAACTCTCACATTTTTCCCCATTTAGAAATCACAGTGAACTCTCCCCTCCCCTCATTCTCAAATATGCATCAACAACCAAAGATGACCAGACATTTAAGGGGCACATAAAGGACAAGATAAACTAACAATAGCAGCAACAACAACAAAATATTGCAGCAAGCAAAGATAACTTGGGAGAATGAGCCAAAAAGCTAAACACAGAACTTCTATAACATTTGGAAATTTCTAAAGCAATAGAAAGGACTTTTGTTGTTCTGTAGGAGCCCGTTTTGACCTCACCTGAGTTTATGTTACTGAGCTGACTCAGTGTGGCCTTCCTGAGCAGTGGGGGCTGGTCATGAGGAAGGTCAAACACATGATTAGAGGGTTGAAACTTTCAGCCCATTTTTAGTTTTTTGTTTGGAAACAGGATGTCATTAAGTCACTAAATCACTAAGTTGGCCAGGTTGGGGCCAAACTTGTGAGCCTCCTGCCTCAGCCTCCCAGAGTGCTGGAATTGTAGATGTGACCCATCATGCCCAGTTTTAAGTGAATTTTTGATTTAAGGTATTTTTCCTTTCAATGGGCGTATTAGGACATAATCCTATTATAAATGGCAGAGAATATATACTTGTAACTCCCCCAGGATAGTGCCTTACAACAGTACTTCATGA
Source organism: Dinomys branickii (assembly GCA_004027595.1). Taxonomy (NCBI): domain Eukaryota; kingdom Metazoa; phylum Chordata; class Mammalia; order Rodentia; family Dinomyidae; genus Dinomys; species Dinomys branickii. Next base: position 2,137 of record PVLD010022226.1, on the reverse strand, counting down.
ACACTTTCTTCCTAGCAGTTCACCCAGTGTGATAGTTTTGAATACTGTGTATATGCCAAGGATTCCAGAATGGAGTATGTGTGCCTAGACAATCTATTTCAGAAGGATCTTTGAGAAACTAATAATAAACTGGGTCTGGTGCTCCTGCCTGTAATCCTAGCACACCAGGAGGCTAAGGCAGGAGGGTCATAAGTTGAGTCCAGTCTGGCCAAGTTAGTGACTTAGTGATACCCTGTCTCAAAATAATAACAAAAGAGATAAAAGATGTGGCAGGAGCTCAGTATGAGGCCCTGGGTTCAATCCCCAACACTAGGGGAAAATAAATGCTGTTTATCTTTTACTATCTTTTGAAATTGGTACTGCTTACTACAGTTTTAAAAGTGCATTAAAGATAAGCAGTCTGGGAACTCTTGTGTACAGCTCGTAGGTATGCAAAATGGTGCAGCCACTATGAAAAAAAGTATCCTAGTTCCTCAAAAAAATTAAAAATAGAATTATCATATAATCCAGCAATTCCAATTCTGGAAATAACCCAAAAGTACTGAAAGTAAGACCCTGAACGTTTACATTCTGGGTTTAAGATAAAGAAATAACATGAAGCTGGCCAGGTTTGGTGGTGCATGCCTGTCATCTCAGCACTTGGGAGGCTAAGGCAGGAGATTTGCCAAGAGTTTGAGGCTGCCCTGAGCCTCATAGTGAGTTTAAGCCTGGCCTGAACTACACAGGCAGACCCTGGCTCAGAAAAACAAATAAAGCAAAACAATCCCCAAAAGAAATAACATGAAACTGTAAGACTGTAGTTATTAAGACAAAACAAATTCTACTCAGGCTTTCTAGAAAGAGGTAGATCTTGGATGCTTGTGAGTTTGTATGATCAAATAATATTTATGTTATGGGATGAAATGTTGGAAAATCCATAGGAAGACAAGATTATGATTTTATCTGATAGATCACATACGGAAAAACAATAAAAATACCATTTACTTTGTTTCAGGCACATCATTATTTTACTGAATCTTTACAATACCTGTATGTTGCAGTTGGTGTTTATTTTATTTAAATATTAGAAAATTGAAACAGAAATGTCTTGCTGCATGTCACACAGGCTGTAAAAAATAATTTTGATTCCTAAATATATATCTTCAACTACATCACATTACCTCTTCATATAGTGTGTGGGAATTTTCCTGTTCCCATTTATTACCACATATAAAATATAAGTGTATGTAATGTATGTAAAATTAGATTTACACTTATTATTTCATGGTGGGAGAACATGTACTTTCATATGATTTTGAATTGTAAACAGTGTTGCAAGATGTTTAAATAACACTACCTTTCAGGCAGCCATAAACATCGCCACAGAAGTGTAACCACAAAAATAAAATGTAGAGAGATAATATTTACATTGGCTTCAGAATGGGGGTAGCGCTGAGTCACAGCTAAACCACAATGTGTGCGTGTCTTAAAGTCCAGTTGCTGGAAAATTATAGGACAAACATGCTGCTAGTGCAAATACATGTGACAACATGTACAATAACTCTTAACAACCTCACCCTCCAAAAAAGGGAGCCAAACTAAGAATAATTTAAAATTAAAGGGGAAGAATATCAGCAATTGAAAATTACAACAAACTCAAGACAACACCAAGAATTTGATGCTCTGATGACACTGTCCATTTTCCAAATTAAAGTCTTTCCATTTGCCTGTGAAAGGACATAAGGAAGAGGAAGGAAATTAGAATTGCCAGGATTGCCCTGCTGACCAGACTGCTTAGCAGAATATTTAAAACGGACAATTTTTAATAGTCTAGTAACAGTCCAATTTTTGTTTATGAATGTCACATTTTAGTAATGGATAATTCAGTTACAGTAGATAAGTAGTGAAAAAAGAAAGTTTATAAAATTATTAATTTTGGATTCTGTTTGAGGTAAGAATCAGTCCCTTCAGGAAATGGCAGGTAATTTTTATTTTTTATTTTATTTTATTTTTTTAAATTTTATTTTAAAGACAAAAGAATGGAGACATATGAACCAGAAAAGCCATAAACAATACAGAAAATACAAAGTTATACAGAATATAGTAGGGAATTAGAACTGGATGTTGTATTACATAGTTATCTTCACATTAGTTAACA
>PVLD010022225.1:0-29727 GCA_004027595.1 Dinomys branickii | reverse complement strand
GAGGAAAACTGGGTTGGTCATGGTTATACACAGAAATATGCATATACATGACTCCCACATACTCTTTTTTCCTGGTACTGGGGATTGAATCACAGAACATTGATTTACTTACTATTTTTGTTTTCTTTTGTTTTATAGTACTGGAAATTGAGCCCAAACTCTTATGCATGGTATGCAAGTGCTCTAGCACTGAGCTATTCTCCAGCAGAACAGACGTTCCTGAGCAGAGAAGTCAGACCCCTAAGGGTACAGGCTGGTAACTTCTTACATAGATTTCAGGAAAAGGCAAAATTAGGGAGGGAGAGTGTAGTTCTGTAGTAAAGCTTTGTTCTGGCATGCACGAGGCCCCGGGTTTGACCCCTGTACTGAAAAAAATTTAGGAAAAGGTCACAAAGCCAAATATTGATGGAAATGATTCTTCCAAGAGAAAGGCACGGGCAAATGTTCTGGCAGTAATACTCCACAACCTGCCCTGGGTACTGGAGTACACAGACATGAACATGACATGAGTAGACATGGGCTTGGAAGATACATTCAAAATCAGCTCTATCACATGCACAGCAGCTCTACTAATGGAAAATAAATCAACAGTGAAAGGCTGTCATCGGAATCAGCTACTCTAAATTCAGAGTCCAGTCCATTCATCGCTCCCTGTGCACTGTAGGAGTCTTCAAGAGGATGAGGAAGGAGAGGAAGAAGATGCCTTCTTCACGGAGCATCTGCAGCGTGCAAAGACAGCAAGCAGAGCTGGTGTGAAGACAAGGCACAGGTGTCCCTCCACCATCTCCTCCCGCTCCTCCACACTCCTTCCTGCTTAGCGGCAGTTACCCTCAGCTCACCCAAACGGAGTGGAAAGGTAACAACCGCTGGCACTCAGAATGGGGCGCTCTGTTCTTATGTGCTGTGCAATGCCAAATGTGCTGTCAAACTCAGGAAATAATACACTTTAAGATAATGAAGTGTATTAGACAACAACACCAAAGGCAATATTGAACTGTCAAAAAATGTGCAACAGCAAAATAAAGCAGATGCTCCCAGCCACTAGGCTTATTCATAGGAGAACATAAATTGAAGCAGAAATAAACAGTATGTGCTTGACTGACTCTCTAAATTTTTACATCTTTGCTGTGCAAGAAACATCATGCTGAGAATCACCGTTTGCATTTCCTAACCTTTGTTAAGATTCTAAGGCCTCAGTGACACAGTACTGCAACCATTTGAAATTAATTTCCTGGTTACATTAACTCAAAGGGATGTTGTCCTTTAAAAAGGTTATCAATTAATGAGAATTATAGTTCAATGTAAACATGGGGCCATAAATGTCTTGCATTCTGTACAGGGTGCCCAATCCCAGAGGGCAGTGTGACATGTGCCCCCAGGCCCAGTGTGACTACAGTAAAGTGAAAATAGTGGTAGCAAGGCCTTTTACAATAGCTGAATGCTATAAAGTACTTTATGGAGGAAAAGAAAAGAAAAACTATGTATAGCCCTGATTCTAATAGCATAGTAGATAAGAAGAAGTTCCAGAAATTAGATAGCTGAGGTTGAATTCCCAATTGCTAGCCAATTACTACCTGTGTGAATTTAAGCAAATTAAGTTCTTCATGCCTCTGTTTTCTCATGTGGTTAATGAGGATCACAATGGCAATAGTCATATACCTACATACACACATGCGATCTGACGCACACAGGAATGTCACATGTACAGACAATCCAGAATCCACCATATCCTCGGAGCCCAGCATGTCATTTTGCTACTAACTGCCAACTCTCAGAATCTGCATCTCTTTGACATGATTATTTTCCCCAGAATCTCGGTAGGGTCTTTGGCTTATACATGCATCAAACTTGAATGCTAGAGAAGGAACATTTCTGAGCGCAAGTCTTCAGTGTGTAAGTGGTAGGAGCAGCACGTAAATTCTTCAGCTCCCCCACTCCAGTGGGGTAATTTTGCAACACTATATCTCATTTCATTTTCCCAAGTTTTCTTGCTTTAAAGCCTCTAACGGTGACTTGCCCAGTAGCTTGCAAGTTGGCGCCCCTGTCTTTGCTGTAATTAGTTCCTATCCCTCTATCGGGTTTCTTGTGGCACGTAAATATGCTTCTTGCACCAATATGCATGTCTCAGGGTCAACTTTGACCGCATACACAGGCACATGTGATATCCCATTGTCATCATGATCCAACATAAATCAAGTTCCACCATAAATCAAACAAATACATTTCAAACCATAATAATTGTAAATAGTGAGTTGAAATCAATCTTAAACCATACAATTCACTTGCTTTTATATAATACTTTTGCTTTATGCTGCATATGTACCATGGAAAAATAACAGGTTCCTCAGGGAAAGTTCTCCAGATGAATAAATATAAAAACAGGTGAAACACACTGCTTTTTACTACTCAGCATCAATCCCACAATGTTTTCCGTTACAATTTGAAAGTCATTTTTTGTTTGATATCTTCCACTGTGTAACCCAGAGAAGGGAGACTCTTCCCCAGGTACAGGGTAGATCTTGACTATTCTCAGCCAGTGAATGTAGGTTTTCTGCTGAAAACATTCTAGTCCTAGAAACATGACCAAAGTGGGCCAATCTCACTGAAGCCATCATTTTATGTCATACTGAGGAAGACAGATGTTTATCTCCTTTTTTCTTTTAGACATAATAAAACAAGCAACAACAAAAGACCACTTGATGTCATCTTGGGAAGATGAAAGAAAGGAGTATTACGATGGAGAGGCAAGATAGGGTGTTCTCTGTCTCTAAAGGTATTATTCAGCTGCCCTTATACCCAAGTCTGTCATCCAACTGGAAGTCCAATATGTGAACTAACAATTTGGCTTGGTTGAGACAGTCCTGTTACAATTACACAAATATGACAAAAATAACTCAGCACCTTTTGCTGGGAAAATTGGATATCCACATGCAGAATTAAAGTAGATCCCCATCTCTCACCATTAGAAAAATGAACTCAAAATATTAAAGACTTACATAAAACACCAGAAACTGTGAAACTGCAAGAAGAAAACAACAAAAACATTTTGGGGTATTGAAATGAGTAAAGATGGTTTGGACCATATCTTAAAACCATGGGAAACAAAACCAAAAATAATCAAATAGGAATACATCGAACTAAGAAGTTTCTGCACAACAAAGGAAACAATCAACAGCATGCAAAACAACTTAGATAATGGGAAAAGATATTTGTAAACTGTATTACTCGAATGGGGTTGACATCAAGAATACAGAAGAAACACACAAATAAACAGGAGGTACACGGAAAAATGCTTGATATCATGAATCATCAGGGAAACACAATTTAATACAATGAGGTATCACCTCATCTCAGTAAGTATGGCTATCAGAAAGATTAAGTATAAAGAAAATGTGATATTTACACACAGTGGAGTACTGCTCTGCCAGAAGAAAATAAACTCGAGTCATTTGTAGAAAAATGGATCCCCTTGAGACCATAATATTAAGTGAAATAAATCAACACTTCAATATCATGTGCTTTTTCTTGTACAAGAAACCCACTGGATGTATATCCAAAGAACATGAACTCAGTATGTTGAAGAGAGATCAGCACTCCCACATCCATTGCAGAAATATTCACAATAGTGAAGACATGGAAATGAGCTGTCTGCCAACTGATGAATGGGAAAAGAAAATGTGGTACATATACATGACACAATATTATTCAACCTTAAACACTAACATCCTGCCATTGACAGCAACATAGGTGAAATTGAAGATCACTCTGTGAAGTGAGAAAGGCCAGCCATAGACAGACAAGTATGCACACTGTTACTCATACATGGAAATGCTGATGCCCTGGATGGTGAGAGTAGAACAGTGGCTACAGCAGGCTGGGGACAGCCTGGGGGAGGGACTGGGGAGAAGCTGACATCTGAGTACTGAATTCCAGTTAGGCAAGAGCAAGAGCTCTGGTGTGCTTTTCAAATATCATTTTAAAAATGTATTTGTGCTATTAGAAGATAATGGTGCTACATGCTACATTTCAAAGTCTAGGGGTTTTTATCATAAAGAAATGATGTTTGAGCAGATAACTGTTAATCTTTGCTAATATCATACGGTGTATTGAAACAACATGGTGACCCATTAATATGTACAAATTTTATGTTTTTATGTATCACATAATATAAATTTTAAACATTTAAGATCAGCATATTTTTAAAAGTGTTTTATTGATTTGGGAGAAACACTTTCAAAATGTAACCCATTTTGATTGCATAAAGTTAGTATCTAAAACTGGAATGATTGTACAATCATATTGTCATGATCAATTCACAAAATTATAACTTGTGTGATTTGCCTATGATTTTTTGGTTTCCAAATTGCCTGGAAGACTTATTATATAACAGATTATTAGGGTCAGTCTCCTCTCTTTTTGATTCATACTTTAAAAATCATTGTACCAAATCCTAAAATTATTAGATCTTGTAGATAAATGTACTAATCCAGTGCTCGCTCTTCATAGTATGGCTTCTAGATCAGAAACACCAGTACTAACTGGGAATTTTTAGAGAAGTATATTTTTTCACTGAACCTCAGACCTGCTGAATCAGAACCATTGGCCACTGGGCCTGCCAGTACAGATCTTAACAAACCATTTAGATGACTTTGAATTTGAGCATAGTTTGTATGTTAGTTACTTTTCTCTCATTGCTAAGACAAATAAATGCTCCAAGTTAAGGAAAGAAAGGTTTAATTAGCTCACAGTTTGTAGGTTGGTTGTGGTCCGAGGCAGGTTGGTGTGGTAGAGGGGCATCACAGAGAAGAAACTCCCCGTGGAAAGCAAAAGACAGCAAAAGCAAGCCAACAAGGGACAAGACAAGCCTCTTTCTGTCCATTATATTATATCCAGTCTACTTGGATTATGGTAGTGCCAAACAAACCAGTGGACTGTTGGGGACCACTGCAAAGTGAGTCTGAGCAGGATTTAATATTAAGCAATTGGCTTTCCATGTTTGCTTGCGTGTTTCTGAAGTTTAGGCAACTTTCTGACAAGACCGCAGCTGAGGTGTCTGGCTCCAACCAGTTAGCCACAGGAGACTGCAGCTGCAGGCTCCACAGTCCTACAATAAATACCAACCCAAAGATAAGGTAGTTCTCCTGACTGACATAATTTACTACCTGGGAAAGTCTCCCAGGGTCCTGCAAGATTCCTGTGCTTTCTTGAGTCTCCTCTTTCTTTGATTGAATGAAAAGCCCCTTATTTATTTATTTATTTTTTTGCGGTACTGGGGATCGAACTCAGGACCCTGCGCTTGCTAGGCAGGCGCTTATTCCACTGAGCTATATCCCCAGCCCCTCTTTCTTTGATTGAAGACCAAATAAATACGGGCCGCCCAGAGAAGTCTTTGGCTATACCCAGAGCAGAAGCTGTAGGAGAGTTAGCCCCTCCCAGAGTCCTAAAAACTTTTCCATTGTCTCATCATTTTATTTAAGCCTTCGGCTGTCCACTTACTTGGGAGATTGCCAGCCTCATCAACCTGCAGTAACTGAGGGTTATTTAACCCAGTTTTCTACAGTGGACTAATTTAGTAACTGCTCACTCTTAAACCTAGCACCCTTAATCCTAGCACTGCACCAGGAATCAGTTTCAGTATCAGGCACTCTAGATGCAGCCACTTCTGCAAGAGCCCCACCTAGGACACCATGAGGCCTTGGGCGGACATCTAGACACAAGCTGTACTAAACCTGTCAAGCTCTTCATTTATAAGGAAGAGAAGATAATGAAGTTTAACCAAAATCATCTAAAGCCAATGGATTTCCTGAAATATACTGTAATTGTGCCTGAGCTTCTTCCTTAAGATTTAAAAATACATTTTACTCCTTTAATTTATGTTTTCCTACCACAAGTCACTTTATTATGCTTTTACAGGATGTACACACATACACACAAATATATACATAATCCAAAGTCAAAACTAAGCAGCTGTGCTGGCACATGTCAGTAATCCCAGTAGTCTGCGAGGCTGAGGCAGGAAGAATGCAAGTTCAAGCCCAGCATAGACAATTCAGCAACTTGGCAAAATAAAAATAAAAAAGAGCTGGAGATTTAGCTAAGTGCAAAGGCCCTAGGTTCAATCCTTGGTACCTCAAAAGAAAACAAAAGAAGAGAAAAAGAAGAAGCAAAACCTACCATTATATAATAGCCAATATATGGAATTAAACAAGGTGTCCATAGATGGATGAGTGGAATAAACTTGGTTTAAAGACACATTACCTATTATTCAGCTATACATAAAAAAGAATGAAACCCTGCTACTTGCATCAATGGTGGAAACGGACATCCTTACATTAACTGAAAAAAGCCAGGCACGGAAAGACAATATATTAACTCACATGTGGAAGCTAAAACAATTTATTTCATAAACATGAAGAGCAGAGTAGTTGTTATTAGAGGTAGGAAGGGAGGGAGAAGGTAACGTTATTTCAATGACTTTCCTGTTGCTGGGACAAAAGCACCCACACCTACAGCTGCACAAGGAGGTACTGATTTTCGCTCACGTGTTAAGGGGTTCCAGTCCTTGCCCAGTCTGAGGCACAGTAGAAGGTCCTGGGCAGAGAGACACTGCTCCTGTCAAGGCAGCTGAGGGGCAGAGAGAAGGGCAGAGCCAGCAAGGGGTAAAGCCTCTGGGTCAGCAGCAGGGATGTGCCTCTCCCCACTCCACCCCACACTCTCACAGCAAGCCCGCTGTAATCGCGGCGCCATCCATCACCTCTCAAAAGCCTTGCCTGAAGCGCAGGGTCCTGAGTTCGATCCCCAGTACCGCAAAAAAAAAAAAAAAAAAAAAAAAAGCCTTGCCTGTGAGCACAGGGTCTTCGGTGGAAGATCTGGATAGAAAGAGTAACAGGCAAAGCGTAAGTTTGGCGGTGACAGTTATCTCGAGTGTCCCCTGACTGGACTGAGACTCCTGAAGCAGTAACTGGACTGTGAGGATGGCGGTCTCCAAACGTTAAAGCACAGATGAGCTCATAGAGGAACGACCCATCCGGAGGCGGGGCCTGAGTGGAGTAGGTGGATCGGGGAGGGAGTGCTGGAACTGTGTGGGATCCCGGGCTTCTGTCAGCCTGGCTCTTTACCGGTTCTCTTCTTTCACACACTAGGAGTGAGCGGCTTTCCTCTGCCGTGGCCTCTGCCATGACACTTTGGCCTTGGAGCCAGCTGTACGTCCACTGATCCCTCCGCAAGCACGAACTTCCCTCTTTCAGTTGCCTCAGCAATGGAAAGCTGACTACCAAAGCCCAGCTCGATCAGAAGAACAAGTGCCATTGTTCCACAGCACAGCCCAGAGACATATTCACAGCGATGGATTATAGATTATACATAGACCTATGAGAGACCACTGAAGTTTTCCAAAACGAAAAAAATTGGAGTGTTCTGGAAGATGGAAACACTAAATAACTTAATTTTGATCACTACACATCATAAATAAGTATTGAATTAGCACTGTCTTCCGTGAACATGTATAATTAAAAATAACATTTTAAAAGATTTTGAAAGTCAGCAGTGTACTCTCCTTCCCCGTGTTTCATTTAGAAATTTCCAAATGAGATGGTGATATTAAAAACAAATAACTGATAGAATCCAGGGCCTGTGTCTCCACATGAATGTCAGCTGTAAATACTCGAAGGTTGTGCATGTCATTCCTGGCTAGATGTAAACAATATGTGCCTCTATCTGCCACTAGTGACAAAAGCAGGCTGCCAGGCTTGTTAGAATTGTTCACAATGAAGCCCATTCAGGAAGCAGCTGACAGGTCTTCTTGCAGTGACACCCTGAATTTGAAATATGACCCTCTACTTGGTTGCTTCTCTTCCAGAGATTAAAATCGAAGGGGTGTGTAATACAGAGAATTGAGGTGCCACTGTTACTATACTTAATAATGGTGTTAACATCATTTTGGAATTTCAGTCCAGGTAGAATATAGCACTAAATTTCTTCTTTGTAAAGGCTAACTATGGAGACAGTAGGGCTGTCTAATTGTTGGTCTCCTGTCCTTGATGTGTTTCTATACATGTTACCATATATCTTTTAGTGAAAAGAGAAATAATTGATGTTAGCACTTCATGTTAAACTTCTTTCTCAATTGCTCAGGAGCTAAAATGTGCTAGATATGTTTTTAGAGGTAGGAAAATAGTTACTTTAGCTTCCAACCTACCCTTCCAGTGTAACGGATGAGTTACATGTTTTTATTACATCTAACTACATGAGTTTCATATTTTTGTTTGCAAATGATAGGTTCATTTCTGCGCTATGAAAGTTATATGTGGATGGGGTGACTTTCAAGCTGTTTCTTAACCAAAGTACTACGGGCACTGAGCTGTCTAAAGGTACTTGCTAAAAACAAAGGATGGACAGAGTGCCCATGGCGTGGGATTATTTTACCTACTGAATAATAGGGAGATATGTCAGTCTGAGGAACAGGAGTCTGGGGGGACCAGGTGGTGGAGACAAAGATCATGGTGGAAGGGGCTCAGGTATTGGCTATTTTCAAAAGATATAAAAGTATTTCTAAATTTCACCACTGCTGTGGCCATAAAAAATTATAAGAAGCTAAAACTCAGGCTTGTATAGAAATGTCATAAACATTTAATAGAAAAAATATCCAAAAGAAATCAAAAAGAAATTTGAAATAATTCTTAATTCTACTATTTCCATTACACATATATAAACACAATTACAATGTTGTCATACATTTAAATACATATATAAATACACACATTTTATAGCCTGGTTTTCATTAATGTTATATCAGCATATCTCAGTATCCATAAATAAATATCTATTTAACCATTTTAATGATACATGAAATTCTACTTACATGCATGTACCTATCCAATATAGTATTGCTGCACATTCATATTATTTTGAATTTTAAAGGTAACTATTATTAATAAAAATGCAATGCATGTGTTTTCACCTATAATTTTATATATTTTTAAATTATTTTCTCCAAGAAAATACCTAGAACTAGAAGAGACAAGCCAAATTGTGTATATTTTAAATTATTTTAGTGCATATTTAAAAAATCAATTCCACAGTGTTATATACTTTTCTAGTCCCTCAAATAATTTTTAAGTAGTATTTATGTTAATATTTTCATTTACTTTTAATTGTAGGTTTTGCCCTCTTTGTCCTATGTACAAAATTTAAAAAGATAGGTAAATGAAAAACCTTCTTCAAACTAACGATAAGAAAAATAAGACAAAGATGAGTGTGATAGTAACATAAATACTTTAACTTTTTATAGCTGGGCTTGGTTTATAATGTCAGAAGTCATATTTAAGTCACTTGATAAATATCCTGACAGATACTTGATTGAGCAAAGTGATGCTATGCATGAATCAGCTACAGTTTGTCCTGAAAGTTGGCGTAGTATGCATGATAAATGAGAGAATTAATGACAGTAATGAAAAGTCATGTTGCTAATCCATGACATGGACGTGAATAATTAGGTGGTGACTATATTAGGAAAATGAGAATAATTTCACACAGATAGACATAAAATTATGTTCAATAGGATCTTCCATCCAAGAAGGAGAATTATTATTTAAATTTTATTACAATTTCCTATTACTTTGGTTTCTGCTCTCACAAGAACGTTCATCAGTAGCTGTATCCTTCTGTTGCTAAGATGCTCATTGTACATTTTCTCACTCTATGTACATTCAAACATAGCTGGTTTAGTCCCATGCACATTGCACAATTCCATTTCTCAGATGATCAGTGGGATCTTAGACACTATGTAAATAAAAAAAGGAGGTGGTAACTTCTAGAATCAACCAGTACAGTGTTCAAAACCAAATCAACAACATATCAGTGCTTTTAGAGATGTCTGCCCCATGGGAATAGTCACTAATTACAAACAGCTAGTTAAATTGAAAAGTAGATTAATTAAGGTAAATTTGAAAAATCAGTTCCCTGGTTAGACTAATCAGCAGCCACATGTCATAGTGCCGACAGACAACATTTATATCGTTACAAAAAGCTCTACTGGACAAGCATGGCTTTTACAGTATAAGTTGTCTTTGATCAATGATAGTATAGCATTTAAAAGTATGTGTACAAGCAGGTTGACTAGAGGTCAAAATGTATTTTCTAATAATATCATGAGTAAAAAATGTGATTCATAAACATCTATTTAGTTCTCAGTGTAACTGAAAGCAGGGGAACTGACACAATTGTAAATAATTCTATACTGTTCTTGTAATTACAGGGCAACAATAATATGGCCTGGGAAATAGTGTTTTATTTCCTGTAATTGCTGTAGTTAAGGAATAACAAGTTTACTCTGGGAAAGAAGTATCGATTTGGATAGGCAATGCTGTGACAATTCTGAAAATATATTCTCAGACTTCCTACCAACATTAGAGGTGGCCAGTAAATCATTCTGTACTATCACTTGTTTGTACATCACAGCGCAGAGATTTTGCTTCTCGACACGAGAATACCATTGCCGCTGCACTTCAGATATTTGTATTTTCCCCTCATAAATGGGGGGAAATTTAAATGGAATTTAAAAGAGGTATATAAAGGGGCAAATAAACAATCATAAATTTAATAAAGGTGGGAAAAAGGAGAATTAAATGGCCTCACACCTAATATTTGTGCTAAATAGTGCTAATATTGGTGCTGACATTTTGTTAAAAGTGACAAAAGTGTTAGAGAATAAGAAAACAGCTCTGCACAGGAAATGAAAGGAGAAAGAAATTAAGGGATGATTTTGTGAGCACAATTACACAAGGACTAAAACTTGTAAGACGTGATACAACGGAAATGGTAGAAAACTTCGCAAGTGGTGTGGTTTTGTGGGTGAAGAGGATGGCATGACCTGACAGTGTATTCGAAATGCAGATTCTCAGGGCACACCTCAGACCTACACAGCATAATCTGTTTAAGTCAGATCTTCAGGTCATTCACAGACACGTTGGAGTCTGACACAGTGGCACAGCATACTACAAAGGAAACTGCTGGCCAACTTCATTGCTCCACAAGTAGTCAGATATTATCAGTAGTACACACATCAACCAATTCCAAAGCCTTTTTTTCTTGCCTGTCTTCTATCAATGAGTATGTCTTAAAAGCAAACACTTACTTTCTGTCTTTCATGCAGCGAAAAGTAGCACAGACCATTTACTTCTTTTGACCAGGGATGTCCAATTAGAGGGGCTTCTGAAAAAGATTTTCCACCTGATAAAAGCAGAGTAGTAAGGTAAATCTTCTTTTCCATTTGGTCACATATTTTCTGCTAGGGGTCTTATTGTGACAAGATGATGCCCAGGGCGGGGACGGGCACGTATGACTAACGAAACATCACCATGCTAAGAGTAGCTAAATCGGGAGAAAGAGCCACTGTCCTTGATGACACCACTGGACCACTGACCCGACCTAACTGCCCACCTTTGGGCTGGTGTGTTGTGAGATCATTATTTTGTCTAACTCATTGTTCTGTTGCTGTGGTTGAAATAATTTCTTGTGGCTGCTGTGGGGCAGAAAGCAAAAAGGAGAAAATTGGCTTTTATGTGTACAGAGAACTCATACATAGACATTGAAAACTCAGAAGGACTCAGACTTTTTAAAGTAATATTGCTGATTTGATTGAAGTTAGTTTCAGGCTCAATGCATTTGGGTTCTGTGCACCTTTTCTCTCATAATGAAATTCGGTTGATGGTTAGTAAATCTGTAATTCATTTTTAGCTTTGCAGAAACAGAATATGAGTCACACTTGGGTTTTAGCCCCAGATTTAAAAAATGTTTGTCTAAGTCAGTGAATAAAATTGATAAGCTTTGTTATTTGTTAACCACATTACTCTGAAATCTTGTTTCAGATTGGACCTTATTTTTCCATGCACTGTACTATATGAAACCTAAGAATAAGTTTCAGTTCTAGAGGAGCGTTAAGAGTGAAACACATGGGCTGGGGATATAGATCAGTGGAATAAGCGCTTGCCTAGCAAGCGCAGGGTCCTGAGTTCGATCCCCAGTACCGCAAAAAAAAAAAAAAAAAGAGTGAAATACAAGGTAAACAAGTTATAAATTCCAAACCTTCTCATGATTAAAAATATTTAATCAAACAGTATCTCTTCCCATTTGCTTGCCATTTCTCTGAATGAACAAAGTCTCCTTCAGAAAAACAATGAAAATCTCAGGGTCTGTTTCTGACTGGAACTAAAATTTTCCATGACACTTCAATCGTGCAGTATAAGACAAAGTCACTGCTGCTTCACTGCAACAGAAAGAGTGTAATAAAAGGCATGAGTTACTAGAACTTTAAGAATTAGAGTGTAAATCTATGTATAATAGCATTCATTGTATATGAAATAATATATTTCAAAACTTGGAGATGAAAATATTTATAAGTGCATAAATGCATTTTCATTTTTACCATTGCATTATTAATACAATTAAGCCCTTTAGAATATCATGAATATCTGTGGCTATTACTTTAATCAACTATCTTCATGCTTTATGGTGAAAGTGTTTGGATGTACTGTGTACCAACTCAAGAATATATTTGGAAATACATGCATTGCTTCTGGATATAGTTCATTTTTTTTGGTTTTAATTCAGAACTTTTGTTTTGGATGAAAACTTGGTTCTTTTGTCACTAACCTTTCCTCTTTAAAGATTATGTTCAACAAATAGTTTACATTATTGAAAGATTTATAGAACATATAGCAGTATCTTCAAAGTTAATGTATGCAAAAATTCACACTCTGATTCAGTAAGTCTGACAGGCAGCCTGAGGCTCCACATTCTCGCTGCTCTCAGGTGGAGGCAAAGCCACTCGATCACAGATCATGCTGTGAGTAGCAGAGGCCTAGCAGCTCCCCATGAATAAGGTGCTTTAATTCCCATACTCTCATATAATTCTCTCCATATCTCCACCGTATCAGTGAGAAAGAACATCAAGTTTCTGAGATCTTCAAGGTTTTGTTCAAGAATACGAATAATAGAGTTGACACTCCAAACTACTCAGATGCACATCTCATTTGCTTTCACCTTCCTAGAAGGGCTTCCGACAGATGAGACACCCAGTCCTGTGAGGCAAACCAGCACAAACTGTGCAGTCTTGCTGTTGTTCAGACAAAACATTATTGAGTCAAGAAAGGTGTCAGATCTAAATTAATTTTGCAGGATACAATGAAAGGATCAATTTCGCTTTCCCTATATATCGGGGCACATTGTAATCTGGACTTGGGACATAAGAATTCTAAACAGAGTAATTTTCCACCTAGCCCAGAGTAAAGGTGTGCTATTCGTATGCCAGGTTTGCATAAAGCTGGAGTTCATATACGTCCAAGCAGCAGAGGAAAAAGGAAGCAGGATGTGTCTAACTCAAAAGACGCTTCTCTTGGTACAGGAAAGAGTGCTGCGCCTTTGTCTGCCCTTCACCACTCTTTTGGTCTCACCTCCTCCTCTCCCACTCCCTCCGCCTTCCTCCTTTGCAGTGCACATCCATACAGCCCTGTGGGATCTGATTTGATTATTACTATTATTCAGCTAACTGAAAGGTTGAAAGCCCTATGAGAATCTGAGAGCAGCAGCGGATCTGATTATTTGCAGTGCTGTCGGCCAGCTTGTGGCATTGACAGTTAAGGAAGTATCTCGAGACAGGCATCCAGAATGAGCATATGGCAAACCTCTGAATCCGGCCATTATTTTTCAGTCATTGCTTATTATGTTTGAATTAACAGTGACAGCACACATCATGCTTATCAGATGATATTTCTATTTAATTTTCTACTGCTTATTAAGAGTGTTCAGCTACTACAGCAAAGATACACAAAACAAGTCATAAACAGAGGCTCAAGGATTACCCACATATTACTCTTCGCACAGTTTCCAAAATAGAGGTCCTAAGAAAGTTACTCTTTAAAAACAGAAATTAATCAAATTATCCCTATAATGCTACACTACAGGTTCTAACTAGAGTGATAGGAGGAAACACTGCATTGTTGCTTTTGTGTGGTACTTACTGGGGGTGAGAGGCCATGCAGGTGATGGAAAGGTAAAGTCAGTATGCTGATGGATGCTGTCAAAGTACATCATTATTACATTATGCTGCCGGGCTGCCATTTTAGTAATGGCCCTCATGTCAAGAAGACCAAAAATGAAGGCCAGCCTCAACCTGCCTAAAGATCACTGCCTCCACCAAACACACTCAAATATTCCACAGCGTAAAGTAAAAGAGGGTGGAGGCGTTATCCGAGCAAAGGCCTCCGTCTTGAGGGTTAGTACTACCAAGGGATGCGAAGGGCCTTTTGATAGTTTTCTGAGATCTTTCTGAGATCTGAGTACTTACTGCCATCCACTGATCTCCAATCACAAGTACCAAGAGTGTTGCTGGAATGTAGACCACACTGGATTCCCAAACATGGACCCCAGCACCGCCTAAGTGTTGCTTTCAAAGCGTAAGTATTCTTGGGAAGCTGTGGATTACCCACTGCTGCAACAACAGCTGTGGCCACAGCTGGGCTTGTCAGACTTCATTCCCTCTGCCCGTGCAGTTGATGAGAGAAAACCTATTCCTGCAGAGCTTGTACCTGTGTGCCGTGTCACGGGATGAGAGTCCAGAGCTCTGTTCTTTAATGTATTCCAAGAATCTGTTTGAAATATCACAACAGAATACTACTAACACATTACTCTTTGTGGATTTTTAGTTCCTGATGCTTATTGTGGGAATGGCATCTCTTCACGAGGACAGGCAGAGCCGCGCAATCACTCACGGTGAGAAATGGGGCACCACTTGTAGATGTACATCCCTGACTTACCCAGGGCGGATCCAAGGCTTTCCACCTCGTTTTTGGTGACTCCAAGTGAATCCTGTTCTCACACCGCCCACTTTTTAAAATTGAAAACAGAATTACAGAAGTCTTTTTTTCAGCAGAACAACTGAGGCAAAGATTAAATAAAACTTGAAGACTAAAGTTTCAATTACCAAGTGTATTTTCTTA
Organism: Dinomys branickii; assembly: GCA_004027595.1. NCBI lineage: Eukaryota > Metazoa > Chordata > Mammalia > Rodentia > Dinomyidae > Dinomys > Dinomys branickii. Next base: position 14,731 of record PVLD010022225.1, on the reverse strand, counting down.
AATTAATGAAGTATACAATCTTTTAAATGCTCAGCTTCAATTGTAAATAAATGCTTATACTTTCTAACACCAATAATGTTAATATTCTGCACTTGTTAAAATCTTTTGTATTTTTCAGTCACTTTACATGTGGATTTAACACTACAAATCTAATAAATAATCATAAAATTAACATTTTGGTTTATCAACAACTATTTCCCAAAAAGGACATGATGAGGTTGAAGTACTAAACTGTAGTAATGCAGTGTTATTTTATAGGATCTTTGTGGAATGATCTTTGCAGAAGTAATTGAGTTAAAAGGAAGTCATTGATGTAGGCGCTGGACCAGTATGACTGTGTCCTTATAAGAACTGAGGCCACTGTAGGAACAGAAGGAAGACAATATGAAGAGACACAGGGTTATCTCAAGACAAGAGGCTACCAGAGGTTTGCAGATGAATGGACCTGATCTTTCCCTCCTGTCTTCAGAAGGTACATGGCCCTGAGGACACCTTCATTCCTAGCATCAAGAACTGTGAAGCAATGTATTTCTGTTGGCCCAGTCCACTCATCTTATGGTGCTCCAGTGTGCCAGGCCAAGGGAGTTGCTACAAATGAGTCCTCTAGTTATATACTGAATATGCGCTGATCTTGCCCAAGGACATGGAAAGGTATTCTTTGCACACAGAAAATGCATGCATTTTAGTGTTCATAGCTAAAGGTAAATCACGATGGACAGATTTGTGAAGGGATTTGGGGGTGCGGACAATGAGGAAGAAGACATAAATATACAGAAAAATAAAAAGATGGGAGGAAAGGATAGGAAAAGCAAGAAAGGAAAAGAAAGACTTGGAAGGAAGAGATGGGAGGAAAGAAAGAGGAAACAAACTGTGAGGTACAAAGAGGGAAGGAACTGAATTCCAGAGAATGGGGATGGAGGTAAGCAGGCAGTGGAGCTGAAGGAGTTTTTGTGAGTTTGTGGAAGGGTGATACATCCAAAGGTATCCCATCACAAACTCAAAATATCTCAAAGTCTCGGCAAAAAATATAAAAGAAAAAAAACCCAGCTGGTCTCAGAAGTCACACTGTTTGAAAGCCTTTGTGTCTACAGCAAAAGGAGCAGGGAAGGAAAAGGAAAGGAAAGGTCTATCGTAAATACAGTTTGAGTTGGTAATGACTTAGCTAATTCACCTGTTATTTCTTAAGACATTCCAAATCTTTCTATGCTTTTATCTTCAATAGTTCATGTGAGGCTAAAATGTATCCTTTTGGACTCAGCCTACATCTATCCTGCAATGATAAAGTGCACTTAGGATTTGATTTATACTGATCACTAATTATTTTATTACCTTTCAATTGCACTTCTCATTTTCAAAAGTCTCTGGAGGTAGGGACATTTCTAAGAGAATAGCTCATGTGATTTCCAATGAAATTCTAGGTGTCCTCACATTCATCAGGCTAAAATCTGTTTGATGTTATGCAGAAAGTGTGTTTTTAGCTCTAGATTCGTCTTCCATACCTGAAGTCATATATTTTGTCTTTTCTTTTTTAAATTGAGATTCTCTTAGAGTGTTCATATGGTAGATGACTGGTTGGTTCCCTAGATGGATGAGCTATGGTTCCAAAATGCTGAATTTCTAAACTTACGAAAAATAATTTCAGAAGCAAGTCCTTTCTAAGTATGAGTTTGTCATTTTACTGTATAATTGCAATGATTTATTCAACATTTAGGTATTAAGTATTTATCATGTACCATATTAGCCCATGTCTCATACACAAAATTCACAATTAAATTTAGATATCAGTATAACTGCTATCCTTGCAGTTAACTCTGCTAGCTATAGCCTCTGGGTAGAGCCAGAGAAATTAAAGATTCCTACTTTCCCTTCCTTCCCTAAAAACATAGGCTATTTGAGACAATAATGAAAATTTAACTTATCCATTAGAATAGAGTTTGGGGGACTGACAGCAAATAAGGCTATTATGATGCAATTAACTGATAATTGAAGAAAATGATAACGTTAATCATTATACAAAACATAACCTTTGTTTAACCAGTATTTATCAAGCACTTCCAGATTTGATCTTTATAACCAACATACTAGGTAAGTACTCTTACTGACCTTGTTACACATCAGGACACTGATGTTGAGAAAGGCAAATATATGACTTAAGATACCACAGAATAATAAAATGTGGAACTAATATTAAGGCAGAATTTCAAGTTCCAGCTTGGACTGTACCACTTAGTGAATTAGGATGACCATGTGTCAAAATAAAAAATATAAAAAGATGGAGATACGGCTCATTGAGAAGGCCTTGGGTCAATCCCTACTACCTAAAGTAAAATTGGAACCAGATTCTATCATGTATGTCTGCTCACAGAGCAACAGACAACAGAAGAGAATATTCATATTCTAAACATCATCTTCACTCAGCAAGTTAAACTCTGGCTAAGAATTAACCCTCCTACATGACAGAATAATATTTTGTGCCTATGAAAATATCAGATTTTAGGAAACTCTAAGTCTAAAGGGGCTACCAATATTCTAAGAAAATGAAACACAATCAGCTCTATAATAAACAACATTTGTATATCCTTAAGAATAAGAATTTCATCTTAAAAAGTCATTATAGAACACAAATATTTCAAATAGAAGGGAAAACATACACATGATAATTGGAGGAAACAACAGATGGTAAATAGAATCTTTACAATTCTAGTCCTGGTGAATGAGACAAATGAAATTAAAAAACAGTCATTTGTACTTCAGCAACTTTCTTCACAAGTAAAATGTCCTGTCAGCTAAAAAGCTTGTCATATCTACTGCCAAATGTCCCCCCAAAAGTTGTAGGCACAGATTATGGCACCACTGGAGAACATAAACATAAGCGACTCAAGAGACAATGTCCAACCTTCTTAAACCCTCTTTTTGAGACAAAATTTCTAAACCAGAAAATTCAAAGGTGATGCTAATAACAGCCAGAAATCTTACAGCTAAAACACGTTGGTGCTAACATGAGAGCTCTAATAGTGGATCTTACTGTTGTGATTTTTCTTCATTTTCTTCTCTACATAAGGACTGTTTTTCACTAGCTCAAGAAATTCATAACCTTTTTAAAAAGATTCAGAGCCAATCTAGTACTTAAAGCTCAGCCATCAGCTTGTTCTATCTTTCATTATAAATAAGGTTCTTCATTTCAACAACAAAACTTCTCTGAGGACATTTACACACATGCCACATGCCAATACAGCACTTTCCCCATATAATCTTTAAACGGAAGCAACAGTCATGACTGTGAGGCAACGTTCAGAGCACACAGGAGGTCAAGTAGTTATCATTTGAAGTTCCCAAGGGCCATTTCGCAGGTCTTTTCGGTGACATGTGACCTAAAAGATATGGGACTTACTTTTAAATATGTTCTGTGATCCACCAGCTTTATTTCTTTTCCAGTGGCTACAATAGGAGTCGCTTCTTCCACATGACACAGATTCGATACAAAAATATTCTGGGTCATTGACTCACCATTTGAAAAGGAGATATGAGGAGAGCTGGCTGACCCATATTATACTATAATGTGTGCAATAAACAGTATTTTCTGTGTTAAACCAGAGATATTTCAGAATTTGTTCATAATCAAGGCATAGCCTATCATATCCTGGTTAACACATAAAGGAAGTCTCTCTATAGAGCCCATTTAAGGGGCTATGCTTGCATAGAACTCTGAATGTCTTCAACGCACACACATGCAACATCTCATGTAGTTAAGATTTCAATATCAAACCAAAACACTAAAGACAAAATGAAGCCCTTGGTTGTATTTTATCCTGCCCTAGAGCCTTTAACTTCTGTCTTTCTCATGAGCCCTCCCATGGGTATGAATTTATACCTCTCTGGAATGTCAACACCATTTTTGCCATATAGAACTGTACACAATGAAAGTTCTCCTACATATCACCAGACAACCAGTTACCCACTCAAACGTTTGATATCTGAGTCTTCTTATGCACTAGACTCATTTTTATGTAAATACTCAGGCCATTTTGACATATCCATAGGGTAGCAAACTGAACATGCTAGAGTGTGTTATCAACACAGATTATAATGTGAAACTTTGCATTAATGAGGGCATATTATCAAATATACTGTATGCTTGATGTTGGCATTTATTTTCATTCTTAAGTTTAAATGTGATTATACACAACAAATTTTTTTTCACATGCCTTTTAATTAAGCAGGGCCTCCACAAAATGAATGAGTTTGTGAAAAATTTACCTTTTGCGTTGAAGGGTAGGATTTATATAAATATGATATTCATGTAATCTATGTTCTTAAACATGGAAGACTCCATTACATTCACAGAATCAAAAGCATGTAGATTCATTTAAATATTTTCAGTGTGTTTAGGAAATCTCAAGACCTTACAAGATTCTCAAGTGAAGAATTTCCTTAAATTGCAATTGAACATTAGAGCATTGAACTTTTGATTCTAGTAATATATCTGCTGCATAGCATGAGACATAGTTGCTATCATAGTGATGAGGGAGGAGATGCAGTGATGTAAGCAGAGATTTTTGAAATCATAAATTGAGAAGAGATGGATTTGGGAATAGTCTACTATCCTTAAACTGGAAGGAATCACAAAGTCAATATTATCTAACATTTATGAGATAGAAAAAAATTCATGTTCACCACATTTTCTCCATATATTTAAAAGTTGGGAAATATCTGAAGCAACAAGGTACCAAGAAATAGCCCAATACCAGGGGTAGACATGAGGAAAGGACGTTTGTTGTCCTATTAGAAATAGAAAAGATCACCTTTCACTATACATGAAGAATTGCTAGCAGGAGTAGGAGCTTTTAGGCAGAGAAAGATGAACTAGAGAGAGCCTGAAATTTTCAAGAATTTTTCAAGAAAAATTAAATAGTATGTCCAAAAAATATATCTGGAAGAGAACAGTTTCCTGTAGGAAACTGTGGTAGTTGAGACCACAGCATATGATCATGTTCCCAACTTGTTGATTCTTGGACAGAAGTTATGATTTGGTACCATTGCAGTCAGCAATCATCTGTATTGTCTCTTGAAACTTTCTCTTGAATTCTAATGAAATAAAACTATCCATCCTTTAAAACCAATTCCAGTGGATATTTATTATGCCTTTTGCATACATGCCTAGAAGTTTTGAACATTCTTGCAATATTTAGAAATTTTCCCGCCTGTCATCTTGATATAAAGTAAAGTATTCCACATAAAGATCTGTCACTTTCACAACCTTCCTTAGAAAAAAAATATATATATAACCAAGATCATGCCTATCAAACACGACAAAGCCAAAAATTTAATTAGAATCCTGTGGGTCAAAAAGAAGGGTTGCTTCAATCTCCTTCAAATGTAACGCTTCCAGTTGCAAGCATTAAATCTATGCTGGCACCCACTGTCTAGCATTAATGCCATCGTAACTCCACTGAGCCAATTCTGATTGCTAACGCTGGCACTGGTACTTCTATGTAAAGCTGACATGTATTTCTCTAACTTCCTATAGTGAACAAACTAATAGAATTTAAAATATAGCACTTATTTTCTACTCAAACCAGTGAGGATTGATTTATCATGTCTGCAACCAAAAACCCTGTGGTGAAGGGAATCCATGCCCTGCATTGTCACTCAGATTTATCTTCTCTAGTGTTGTGATTCTCTCTCTCAGCTTTGGTGCAAGCTTGCCTTTAAAGGCAGCTCTTGAACTTTCTTTGGAAGGACTGTCTTCTAGCTAGAGTTGGCTACACGTTCCTGGGAACTTTAGTCCTCACTGCCAAATGCAAGGGTGTGAAAACCACTGCATGTTTTGATAGGGCTGGCATAACAACGTGCTATTAAAAAAACTGTCTTTAGTAACAGACATTTATTTCTCACATCCTGAAAATCTGAGTTCAAGGTGCTGACAGGGCTCGTTGCTCCAGAGCCCTCTTTCTTTGTCTTGTGGACGGCTGTCTTCTCCTATGAATTTGCTTGCTATCTGTGCACTATCTCTTTCTACAAGAGTGCTGGACATACATTATGACTCACCCATATGACTTCAATTTAAGTTATCTGCCTCTTTAAGGAGTTTTTCCTCAAATACAGTTTGCACATTTGAGTTTTTCCTCAAATGTGCATAAATTACTAGGGTTTGGGGCATCAAAATATAATTTGAAGGTCAGAGGAGCACAATTTATCAAATAAGGAGGATTGTCATCTCAAGTAGGTACAAATAATTATGCACAGCATCCTCCAGAGGTCCTTTTCAGGATAAATCTAGGCCAGACTTGTTCTCCAGTCACAGAAATGTCTAAGGTTCCTCTTCTACTTTGGCCTGCCTCCTGAAGTGTTCTCACAGCTCCTTCTGGGAGCCTTTCTTAATAAATTACATACAGAGGAATTCTTATTCTGAACTCTGTTTATGAGGAAAATGACCACCTACACAATCCTGATAAAGCATATTCCTTTTCTCAGATGGAATATATCCTCTTGTTTGAGCATCAGGAGATGACATCAGTGTAAACAGAGGAGTATGGACTTGACCAACCCCTCTCCTCCAAAATAGCAATGAAAATATTGGAGAGGATATTAACCACAGGCTTGAAACTGAGAATTTGGATCAAAAAAAAAAAAAAAAAAAAGGCTTGATCTCAGTAAGAATAGAGATCTCACGGGATTTTAGCCGTTCTATGTCCCATTGCTTCTCCCAGCTCTGTGGCAGTTCTGAAAGCCAACAGACCTGCAGTCAGTGCAAAGCAGCAGTCTTAACAGTCACTGACATTAGCAGAAGCAGGCTGGAACTACTCCAAAGCCCAATTCCCAGAAAAATGTCATTTGACCTGTCTGGTCACTCCTGTCACACCACCCTCATAGGGTTTGCCTTTATTTGGCCAAACTTAGACCTCACAGAGTATAAAAACTTTCCACTGGAGACATTTGTCAAATAAAAGAAGCAACACTGTTGCTTGTTTAATAACCTAGCAGCCAGAACTGGTGATAAAAGTTCAGTGAAGAGTGAGCTGATCAAAAAATTTAAGGGTGAATTCTAAGGGAGGAGATGTCCATAGGGATTTAAAAGCTCTGATATTTTCTTGGGAAACTCGAGTCCATAGAAAGGCAGAGGGCTACACACATCTCAAGTGCCATGTGCACAGCTGGGTTACTTTATGCAGTGTGATGGCAACAAGTACTGTAAAGGCTAAGGCAGGGAGAACCGTTCACCCAAACCCTCCAAGCCCTCCATTCAGAAGGCATGCCTGCATCCACGGAAAATTCTTGGGAAAGGCTTTTAGACTTACTGAATCCACACATTTAAGATAATCTCTCCCCATATAGTAGCTGACTGCTAAACTAATCAAACAGAATTCAGTGGTCACATGTGGCAAAAAGGCAAAGAATAGGGACTTTATATAATCAGTTTTAGCATATTATTTCAAAAACTAAGCAGCCATATCAGCAGCAACAAGAGCAAAGTAAATAAATATCAAATTCTTCTGGAGAAGAATCTGATTTTCAGAGTTACCATATAATGTTATTTAAAATTTTTAACTTATAAAAATTACTATAAGGTACAAAAAGAAAAAAAAGTATATAGCAATTAGTACAAATTTTTCCTGAGGAAACACAGACATTAGATTAAAATTTTTAAAAAATTAAGTTAGTTAGGTCAAATATAGCCAATGAACTAAAGGAAACTCTACTGAACTAAAAATACCAAAAAAATGATTTAGCTATCATTACAGTGGACATATTGTGTCAACTTGGGGATCTAGAGGTTTGGCTAAGTGACTTAGCAGTTCTACATTGGGGCGAAAAGGATGTGCCCTTACTCTCCGCCATCTTGTGCATTGTGTCAAGTTGAGAAGTTTAGGTTAACTATGTGACTCATCAGGGAGCCCGGGTGATTACTTTGTATTCATCCTGAGCATGTGCAAGAGGAGGGCGTGGGGATTATGTAAGTGCTACACGACCCTGGGTGGGGGTAGCCTGCTTGCAATACAAGGGAGGGAAAGAGACTTGCTCACCTCTGCCACTCCTCCCTTTTGCTGTATTCTGTCGCCAAGAGCTGTTGCTCCCTGCCATGTGCCACTCTGCCTTGGAGCCAGCTGAGTATGGACTGAAACCTCCACAAACTGTAAGTTAAATAAACCTTTCCTTTCTTCATTTGGGCGTTGGGCATTTTGTCTTAGCAAGGAGAGAAAAGTAACCAAGACAGCTATTGAATAATAGCAACAAAGAGATAAAATTTATTTTAAAGTTGCTTTTAGTGTTTATAATCAATCCAGAGTTTTATTATTATATTGTATTTTACTGTAGTGTACTAAGTCAAGATATACTAGCAATCATCATAAGAAAAATTCTAGACCTAGGTAGAAATAAAGTTTTTTGTGACAAATTATGTATTTATAAGGAAACAACCAATCAGAAATTTTAGAGTTAAAAGTTGCAATCGCTGAAATGAAAAATTTATTTAAGATATTCAACAATATATTGAACAAGCAAAACAGAGAATTAGCAAGACTGAAGACAGATAATTGGCAATTATCAAGTTTGAAAACTAGAATAAGAATGAAAAGAAGTGTACAGAGTCCAGAGATGTGGAATAGCACTACGCCTACCAATACAAGCACAGTGAGAGTTACAGTAGCAGGCAAGGGGAGGCAGGCTGGGAATGTAGCTCGGTGGTATAATTGCCTGCCTGCAAGTGCAAGGTTCTGAGTTCAATCCCCAGTACCACAAAAAAAAAAAAAAAAAAGAGTTACAGTAGCAGGAGAAAAGAAAAGACAGATTGTAAGTACAGAAAATGTCCACAAAGTTTTCAAATTTAATGAAAAATACTCATCTATACATTCAAGAACATCAACTCCCAGAAAAAAAGACACAGATGTATCATAATCAAACTATCAAACCGTCTTCTCTGAAGACAGAAAATTGTGAAAACATCAAGAAAGAATTAACTCATTATACACAAGTGATCCACAATAATATTAACAGCTATTTTTCCATCAAAAACCATGCTATACTCAAAGATCTGAGGAAACACTATTAACTAAGAATTGTATGTGTAGAAAAGTTATTATGCCAGAATGAAGGAGAAATTAACATTCCCAGATAAGTAAACTACCAGACCTGCTCTGTAAGAAGTATGAAAGGGAGTCATTCCAGGTTGAAATGAAAGCACACTAGACAATAACCTGAATCCACACAAAGAAATAAACCACACAAGTAAAGGCAAGTACATAAATACAAAAATGCTATAAATGAAATGTAAATCTTCTTAAATATTTCTTTGTATCTGATTAAAAGAAAAACAGTACAAATCAAAATATCTACATGCACATGTACACAGAGGGACATTGCTATGGTTCACATGGTTGTTTCCCCCAAAATTCATATGTTAAAACTGCAGCCTCCAATGGAAGTTGGAGGAGGGAACTTTGGGAGGAAATTATGGCTGCACTAAGTCATTACAGTGGGACCTTCATGATGAGATTAGTGCCCTTAAACATAGAGCAAAAGGCATTAAATCTGTATCCTTGTTCAAGATGTCAATAATAAGGAAATTGCAGACAGTGGCAGGTGAGGATGGAGTAGTACTATATACGGACTTGATACTCACATATCAATTTTTCTGCAAACATCAAAACATCAAATCTGCTAATGTTTAATATGGGCACAGTTAAATTTGTACACGTTTTCCTGAAAGCATCATACATAATAGCCAAAAAGTGGACAAAATACAAATGTCCATCAACAAAATGTAGTGTATTCATACAGTGAAACATTCAACTCTGAGAAGTAATGATACAGTGATTCATCACATCCTGGATGGGTCACTGAGTGAAGCCAGACACAGAAAAGTGCCATCTACATCAGATTTTCAGAACAGGCAAATCCACAGAGACAGAGCTCTTTACCAAGGACTGGGAACAAGGGAATCAGTGGTGGCTACTACTTATATGAGTTTTCTTTGAGGCTAGTGAAAGTACATTACACAGAACTGACGATTACAAAACTTCATGAATACATTAAAAACCATTGAACTGTACATGTTTAAAGGCGGATTTCACAGTATGTGAATTAAATCTCAAAAAATAAAACAATGAAGTCATCCTGTCCTTGCTTAGAAAGCACAGTATTATTCAAAAATCTAAAATACTCCTTTTACTAACTCATATGCCTAAAAGTTGTTAACAATAAGCATGATCACTTTTATGTTTTGGGTATATGTTTATAGTACATAATGATTACATTTATCATGGAGAGGTGGTACATGTACATAGCATATTTTAATTCTTCCCTACACCTCCTAGTCTCAGTCCCTCTGGAAAAAAAATTATTCTATATAATCAGTGATTACACTGACCCCTTCCACTCTAATACACTAATTCTGATAATGTGAAAAGAAGTCGAAATATGTTCAAATAACTATTAGTGGATTCAAGAGCAGTATCTATTTCACATGAATGACATCTATTATTCTATGCAGTTGTTTGTTCTACATTTTCTCTTGAAGTTAGGGTCCCTCCATTAAGGTACTATTGTACTGGGTCTTGACTATTTTGGAGGGAATACTGGATCAAACTCCACCTCTGCTAAGAAATGCAGAGACATAGCATATACTTATTTTTCAGTTGTATGTGATAAAAATATAGGAAACACAGCAGATGACAGTAAGGCATGGCATTCTTTGAAAGTAATATCATGTTAACCACTTGTACACATCTATTCAGATAGAATTTCTTTCTTTTTTTTTTTTTTCTGGTACAGAGAATTGAACTCAGGACCTTGCACTTGCCAGCCAGGCCACTGAGCTACATCCTGGCCCTCAGATAGAATTTCTACAACTTTTAGAAAAAAGATTTCTGTTTGCAAAATATGTCACATCAACACAAAATAAGCTATAGGACCCTGTAGAATTAAGAGGACTCTACATTTTCATACATACTTTCTTAGTTTACCACCAGTTCAACTCTTTGTTGTAAGTTGGACATATATTCTGATCCCTACTTAATATGAACATACTTATTTAGAGGGTACAAGGTTTAGAAAGATTTAATAACTAACCTGTGGCTGAAACAGAATTAAAACATATCCTGATTCCCTCATATATTTATTGGAAAGAACATATTTCCTTCCCATATTATACTAGTAATCTAGTGAAGTAGCAAGCATGATTGTTCTGATTGTACTGAAAGAATTTAAAGTAGGTGATTGAGTTTTGCTATTCTATATCAAATTGGAAAGAGGATAAAAGACATTGTGCAAAGAAAATGGAATACAAGGTTTTAATAGCATACTTGTTTAAAATATTATAGAGAAATTTACCCATGAGTTGCTTATTGAAATCAAATAAATTTCTTTAAATCTCTCTTACTCTTTTCATTAACAAATGCTGTGGTGGAAATGATTTTGCAAACTCAACAGAGTAATAAAATGCATTCTTAACAATCTGTCTACAGGAATTCAATAACACACTAAACTAGCTCTGTTTCCTTCAATATTCACACATGTACATAAGCATGCCAATTCACCCATGTTCACACACACACACACACACACACACACACACACACATGAACACACACACGCTGCCCTTATTTTAAGACTTGAAGTATTTTTCTTCCAGTGGGTACTTTGCAAAAAGTATTAATGCTTTAGTAGGCTAAGGACTCTTGAGACATTTCTGAAAATAAATTTACTATCTCCTCAATCCCCAGTACCGCCAAAAAAAAAAAAAAATTACTATCTCCCCCTGTTAGAGAAAATTGCCATAAAACACTAAGTATCATATTTAGGCTAACCCATCAGTCAGCTGACTTTTATGGAAATGTCTTTACTATTCAGTGCCTTTTGCAGAATTGCCCAGGTTGGTAATAAATGTCAAACAAGGTTCACACACTTACCTGTGCTTCTCTCTTTAGCAAGTGACAGGAAAATACTCTCACAGTAAAGTACTGTATATGTAATTTAGTCTTGGCAGTAAAACCAAGGACCAATGTATCTTTCATCCCATTGCGATAATACTGCTGAATAAGGGCATTTCTGCTGACTTTCTCTTGAGAAGCACCACCAGAAAAGAGCATGGGGCATGTCTGTGTGATGCAACCAGCTGTGCATGGTGTCAATCTTTAATTAAAAATTACTTGACTAATGAAAGTAAGAGCACCTCTGCCATTTTAATTCCAGTGAAAATGAAATGTAGCATCCTGCTAATATTAAGCCATCTTATTTTGTTTCTATCATATGTTTGCCTCTAAATTCATATCAACAATGCAACACTAGTCCCCATCCATATGATATTAGGTAGGAAAGGAACCAAGACCTACCTTTTAATTCATATAAAACCATTTTAATATTTATTCTCTCTTACTAAACAAGACTTGACTCTGTTTTCTCACCTCTAAAATATTAATAGAAGTACCTCACTCATAAAGCTGTTGAGAAGATAGAATAAGCAACATGTGTAAATTGTTTAGCAAAGTCTTCTGGCTAAGTAGGTACCAAAAGCTGATGGCATATGCCTGAGGAGGCTATGGCAGGAAGATTATGTAAGTACACAGTTAGGACCCAGACCAGACTAGGCAACACAAAAAGATACCCTCATCTCAAAAACTGACACCAAAAGATCACATGAAAATACCACTCAGACTTGCAAATAGCAATGTGTAAATACAAATACACACAGACATGTGCGTCTAGGTATACATAGCCATAATATGTATGTATATATATATATATATATATATATATATATACATATGCATATATATCTATACATATATATGCATAGACATAATCATAAATAAATGAGAGATTTAGGTTTCACTGTGATATGTCAGGAATTTTGAAGTCATTATTCCCATCCTTACAGTGAGAAAAAGTTAAACAAATTCATATTTAATGATTCTTAGTACCATTATCAATTTTAGGTTGCAAGCTAACTTGCCATCCAGAAATCTGGGGTATATCACATCCTGAAAGACATCTAAGGTCTCCTTACCTGTAGCTGAAGACTGTAAAGCCATACAATTATAAAAATACTCAAATCATAACACTGAATAATTGCTGGAGGCTGGGACTTAAAGCAAACACTTAGCTGTGAGCCCCTGCAAAATCAAAAGAAAAATACTTACAACATAAAATAGCACAAGATCAACATTCCTGTAACAAAAAGGGAGAATATTGTGATAGCAATGGGATCAAAGTGATTCCAAGATCAAGCAGGGCAAATACTAAATTCTGTAGCTCCACATCTAGCACCCAGGGCAAGTTGGGGTGGTATGTGAACTCCGAAAGGCCTAGACGGACACACCCCTATGGCACGGTCAGTAGCTGCAGCACTCATGGCTTCTCCCCTCAGCTAGTTTTGTTCATTCCTTGTGGTTTTCCTGACATTTAACGTTCTTAGCCTCTCCAACATTCTGAGGTCTACACTGTACTTTCAGCTTCACTTTTAAAGCTTCACACAGCGCGCTCTTGAGGGCATACTTCCTGGGTTCCCAAGCCCTCTGCAGAAATCTAGAAGGAAACCTCCCTGACCCCACAAGTCTACCATCCTGCGTGACCATAAAACCAGGACCACGAGGATAATACAAGTTCAATACAAAAGTACCCGGTTCCAGAAGTGGTAGCTAATTTTACTGCACCAGATTATCCAGTGAAGACAAGAAAATATCTATCATCTCTGTCTCTATCTATCTGTATCATCTATCCAAATATATTCCTCAATGGCTCTGACACAGGGAGAAGAAAAGTAATCAGTAAACACACCCGGAGCCTTTATCACAAGAAAGGCCCCCTCTCCAGATATAAGGGACCCAGTGTCTTATTGCAGTTGCAGGAATTCTTCCTCACTCAATCCCTACATCCTTCTTTTATTACCCAAGAAAGAAAGGACAAAGTCAGTGTCAGTATGGTCAGAGCTTCAAAGAAATACGTGGGGAATGCTAAAGTCAGGAAATAACTGATGCTGGGAATGGAAGATGCATGTGATTGTCACAATTAAGAGAGACGCTAGAAAGTTTATATAATGCTAACCCTCCCCTATACCTTACCATTGCATCAACAGGGACCTAACACAATCAGTGAACTGAAGATATTAGAGTTCTATGATACACATTTTTTCTAAGATAAAGCACTTAGCTATAACCCAGAGTTGAGAGAAGAAAACAAAATCATCTTCAAGAAATTTGAAGCCATAGTTTTCCATAGCTACAGCAACAAAACACACTAATTGACATTCAAGTTAACCTAGGCCCTCACACTACAGTTCCATTACACTCAGCTTTTTTTTAACCGAGACAATATACTGGGCTTTCAGCAAAAGTTATGAGTCATGCTAAAATGAAATAAAAACTCAGACTGAAAACGTCAAGAAAATATGAGATCAAATTCAGATATGACATGGATTTTGGTATAACCAGACAGTAAGTTCTTAAAGATTATGATAAATATGTTATGAGATACAATGAATAAGAGAGACAATAAGCAACAATAATGTAATTTATTTTTTTTTATTATTTTAGAAATATAAAAGTACAAAAACATATTGACAAACAGACACCAATTATCATAAAAAATAGTACAATCACAACTAATCTATAGACAAGGTGATATGGTCTCAACAGTGGTTATTGCTTTATCCATTGATATCTTCGAATTGTAAATGTATGAACCCATATACAGACATGCAAATTTAGTCAGACAGTTAATCCTCTCAACAACAGAA